>JAHWFP010036793.1:67491-92204 GCA_023313725.1 Lithobius niger
CTGTGGTGGGGGACAGGAAGGAGCCATAGGGGGGTATCGCGAGGGATTCCATCACTAGCTCGATTTATAAGCTAAGAATTGACTTGTGTACCATTTTGCATGGCTTTTAACTCGATGTTCATTATCAGCACAAATTCTGGCCCGTAACAGCTGTAACCAGGAGATCGAAGCAATGAACCGATGCTCAAGTTTCAAAGCTTAAAACATATGTATGAAGAAGGGCTTTGGCCTTTTGAACGCTAGTTTAATGTGACTACACTTATTGTTGTTCTTCTTATTCGGGATATTTTACTCTCACCTAGAGATCGAATCAAAAAACCGATTTTATATTTTTATAGCTTAAAATTGAGTATTAAAAAGTCTCTTATAACAATTATTTTAAAGAGACTACAGTGTTATTTTCTGCGTTATTCTTGCTGATAAAAAAATAATGGCTATTAGTATCAAAAATGGTTAAGCGTATAAAATACAGATGCAAGCCTTAAAAAACTTAAAGCCCTAAAATAATAGACATTAAAAAAGACATGTAAGCCATCGGCATCGCACTAATACGTGTAAATAAAGTGCCAGCTTGCTTTTTGGAATGCTGGAGATTCTTTTACACGTATTAGTGCGATGCTGATGGCTTACATGTCTTTTTCTAATATCTATTCCTTCAGGGCTTTAGGTTTTTTTAAGGCTTACACCGTATTTTATACGCTTAAACGTTTTTAATACTAATTCATTTAAGGATGGAACACTGGTGGCTGAGTTCCCAGTCCACATTACAGTACTTATATAAAGAAAAAGGCAGGTAATTAACGGACGCATAATTTTAAAGGCTAGGATGAGGTCAGTCTTAAACTGTCATAACCCGACACAGTCCAGCTAAAACGACATGAGACGATCGTAATGTGGAAAATTCCGCATACCATTTAGCAATTTTGTGGAAGTGTGCTGAGTGGAGCCAATATTGATCGATATCTTGTGTAACGGGTTAATGATAAGACCTTATAGGCCAATAGTAATTTCTTGTTCAGACAGCCCGAAGTAAAACCCACTGGATGACTGCCAAGTGTCGATTTGCATTTGCTTTCATGCGACCACTAGATGTTGGATTATAGACTGTGTTTAAAAACAAATTCCTAAGTCTTTAATGGAGAAAATGTCAGGTAGTGAAACCCTACCGAAGATGTAATTACACGCCGTATTAGAATTGCCGACATGTAAGTTTTTATAGTTAGCTGCAGAGATTATAGTTGCTAGTCAGCTGACCAGCGAACAACATGATTGACGTCAGCCTGAACATAATCGTTATCATTGGAGTCTCGAATGTACTGTCAAGTTTATGATCATCCATGAATTCCTGCTGTTCCTGCTGTTCGGGCTTCCCGATGGCACTCGGCCCGATATTACACTTATCGGCAGCTCTTTGCTTGACTGCTCCTTGATTTCCCAGCCATTATTAACTTAAGCTACTTAAATTGGCCTTGAATCCAATTCCGCTTGCTCGTGCGTGTACGTCATCATTTTCCTGCTCGTCACTCGCTTAGCTTTTCGTCATCTGTATGACGTCACCTCAACTGAAATAAATAAACACTAAATAAACACTATATAAATAAGCTTACCCGTTTGACTAAGTTAGCTTGTTGAATTTAACCTATAGTAACAAAATTAATTATTTTTCCAAAGCTTCTAACGTTTTCTGGTGTTTGTAATCATTTGGCAACTCTAGTCAGGTGATATATGCTTGATCACCCATTATAACCTGAAGTTTGGGCACTCGACTGGTGTATCTCTTGTCGTCTGTCGGATTGCCATAGCTTTGGCAATGCCACTGCTCGCCTTGGCTGGCACTCCATAATTTTTAATTTAAATTTGTTAATTTTATTTTAACATTACTGCTGGTCGGCCATCCGTGATGCAAACCCTGGGACTTGACTACCATCGTGATTCGCCTCCGCTGGTCATGAACTGAACTGTTGAGAAAGGTAATTAGCGATCTCGTTATTTTTCATTTTGTGGCTAATAACAAATTTCTTAAGGTTTAACACGCTAATAGGCTAATCCAGTAGGGTAAAATGCGATATGAAGTTACCCATATACCCCCATTCTGGTCACGTGATAAAAATGGGGGTAATCATACACTTCCGGTCACCTGATGAAAAGTGGGGGGGGGGGTTCACTTCCCGTTTTCGTCAAAATGGTGGATGGTTGAAAAGTTTCATTTACTAATCTGGAGAGGGGTACTTTTTTCTTACCTTCTATGACACACTTCTGGTCACGTGATCAAAATGGGGGTAATGACGTGATTTCCGGTTTTTGTCAATCTTGAGGAGGGTGGAAAAGTGCCTTTTACTACCTTTTTATTCGTCGAATTGGAGGATGGTGGGAAAGTGCTTTTTTACTACCTTTTTGCATCCTTCTGCTACCTATGTGACGTCATTACCTCGACGTCACTTCCGGTTACGCGATGAAAGTGTGGTAATGACTTTACTTCCGGTTTTCGTCAATACCTTTTGAAAGTACCTTTTGTTACCTCCTATGTACCTTAATCTAAACATTGTTATTATTATTTGCACAGATTTTTCAAAATGCCGAAAGAAAACGATTATATCTCGAAGTCTCCCCTAATCTGTGACCCTTCAAAAGAGCATTTAAAGAGCGAAACGATACTAGAGGAACTCGTCTCACATACGATGGAGGGGAGCTGATCCATTTTGACGCATTTGGAGCGTCATCCTCGTGTTTTCGTTTTTTATGGTTGGCTTCCACATCAGCTTTCACATTATCTTCCACATCATCTTCCACATTATCTTTCTCCTTCACGAGGGTGATACTTTCTAATCGACCAACAATGGGTCGCTTATCTTTTTCTCCCGTACTCCAAACTTTTTTATCAATTTCTAAATCAGATCTGACTGTTTATCTTCCATTTTCTCCTTTTTTTTTTATAAATGATAAAGAGGACCTAAGCTTTCACTTGGGTGGTTGTTTCCAAAACGATCTACACCCGTTTTCTTACCTCATCTAAGGTGTTGATCGAGTACAAAACCTGATGGAAACACTCAAAATTTGAATGTTATATACCATTTAATCACACGTTGGTGTTTCAGCTACGATCTACACCCGTTAGGACTTTCTTTCTGAGCGTAAAGAACCTATTGGGAACCTTCAAAATACTAATGATGAACGTATTACGTATGTTTTAAACTTGTTCCCACCACGATCTAGATTCGTTTAGTGTATGTATTAAATCCCCACACACGAATTAGCTGATATGGCATTAGTGTGAAGTTGTCCATATGACATTAGCGTGAAGTTGCTCATATGGCACTAACATGAAGCTGCTCATATGGTATTAGAGCGAAGTTGCTTATACGACATTAGCGTGAAGTTGCTCATATGGTATTAGCGTGAAGTTTCTCATATGACATTAACGTGAAGTTGCTCATATAGCATTAGCGTGAAGTTTTTCATATGACATTAGCGTGAAGTTGCTCACATGGCATTAATGTGAAGTTACTCATATGACATTATCATGAAGTTGCCCACCAGAAGTGACATCATAGGAGGTATCAAAAGGCACTTCCCCACCAACCGCCTTATTGACGAAAACCGGAAGTGACGTCATTACCACACTTTCATCACATACCCGGAAGTGACGTCGGGGTAATGACGTCACAGAGGTAGCAGAAGGATGCAAAGGTAGCAAAAAGCACTTTCCCACCATCCTTCAGATCGACGAATAAAAAGGTAGTAAAAGGTACTTGACAAATACGAAGAAAAATACACTTTTCCACCCTCCTCAAAATTGACAGAAGTCACGTCATTACCCCCATTTTGATCTTGTGCCCAGAAGTGATCATAGAAGGTAGCAAAAAAATACCCCTCCTCCAGATTGACGAAAACGAATAAAAGGTAGGAAAAGGCACTTTTCAACATCCGCCATCCTGGCGAAAACCGGAAATGATGCCCCCCCCCTCCCCATTTTTCATCAGGTGACCAGGAGTGCATGATTACCCCCATTTTTATCATGTGTCCGCAATTGAAGTTCTCCCATCATTAGTAAATTTAGCAATATTTGCCACGTTGCCCGTCTTTGCTAAAAATGGTCCCTGGCTTGGTGTTCAACTCAGCACAATAACCCATAATGAGATGTTCCATTCCCTCATTCACTAAGAAATGAATAACCCGTTATGTGATATCTAATCCGTCAAAATAGTCTGTAACGAGAGGACAATCTTGAATTTGGGTCAAACACCAAAATATAACACCAATTGTGTTCAGTGCTCAATATAATCCATTGCGTGACGTCAGTGTCCACCACATTCCGTCATGTGATGTCTAACTGACTGATTAAAAATTATAATCTTGCTTATGTCTGACTACTAAATTCTGAAACACTAGATTGTTCACCATCCTGTAACACGAAAGTGATTGTAATGGTTCTAATGTTGTTTTATTAAACCTGCAATTTTCGTCAAAACTAAGGTTGTGTCGAGTGTTGTTCAGTACTTATAGCCAAGTGTTTTTAAAATCATGGTGCTCGTAGTATTTAATCTCCACTAAAACTACTTCTAGCATTCACTAGTGGCCTTAAAACCCCACATGTGAACCCGGGACCTCTGTGGAACCAGACCTGTAAACTTTTTATTTTCTCTCACTGCCTGTTTTACAGATGTGGGACGGTATCGTTTCTAAAATTCACCTAAGAGCGATACGTGTCACTATTATGAAGAAATTCATCACTAAGAAAAACAATGAAAAGAAAATGCCTAAGCACAATGCCATGTGGGACACTACTAACAATTTCTGTATGTGAAGAAAAATAAGTGTGTTGAACAACACGTTGTGTGAGACCAGCCATACAAGCACCGATTCAACCTAAAAAGTGTTTATTTAAACCCATACAGTTAGCCTTACAGGAAAGTTTGCTGTGGTCAAACGACTCAGAAGGTTTTTCGAAATCAAATAGAATTTTACCGCTAAGTAATACAATGTCTATAAAGCTACCTATCTATATTCAGTGGTTAACCGTTTCATCAAATCTTGTTTTACCAAAAAGTCTCTTCATTCAGTCGAAAATTAACCCCTGATTAATAAAAATCTACGAAATGAGAATTCCCATTTTGCTAAATGAAAATATTATTTAAAAATGTAACATTAGAGAAGTTAAAGAAGAACTACTCTTGTGATTAGATGAAGCGACAACAGCTGTGCGAGCAATTTGGAAAAAATGATTCGGCGAAACGGGATTCACCAAAACAGGAATTCCCGTTATACACAGTCTTTGAAAAAGAAAAATGAAATTAAAATAAAGCGAATTAAATACTACATCAGTTAATATTTGCAGCAGGCCCAACATTGGATCGATGAAGAGTTTAATGACCAGACTAGAATCCAAACAGTCAGTAACGGCTTTCATTATTAATTGCTACAATAACTCAAATTTTTATCAAGGTTCACAGCACACCATTTTTCCTTTGTTTAAGCTTTGTTGATGCCGTGTTCTACAAATAAACTCAGCATATAAAAGCTTATCTGGCTACCATTACTCTTTGATAAATTAATTAAACATGCCAGTGTTAATTTGGATAGTGTTGATGATTGAAAAAAATTAACAGTAGAAAACACTGTCCTCGACAAAAATTTCCTAAAGTATATGAGGTCTGCAGATTTCATATTTTTCTCTAGAAGGTTAGGTACGATTTTCGAGCACAAAAACCCCCAACTGGTTCTTGATAGGCAATACAAGATCACATTCTGTAAACACACTGTCAACTATAATTGTTAACAATATTTAATTAGTTTTAGAGTCTGCTTGCTAAAGCCTATACTTGTACCAGTCAAGCATGGTTAATGCGAGCTTGTGAATTACAGCAGCTAGTCTAAAAACATCATTCTAGGTGAGGAACTGTTTAATGCACACGATAAACATGAATATTTTTATAGAGAGAAGGAAAACAAATAAAATAAATAAGAAATAAAAACAATCAAGTCTTTAAAAGATAGGGCATTTTCTAGGATGCTCTGGTGCCTGAGAAACATTTAATTTTTATTCTAGCATTGCACAGTAAATTAAGAAACTTGCCTAAATCCATTGGTTTACATCTTCCAATGAAAGTACTAACTTCTGAAACCTTCATGTCAAAACCATCTTTCTGAAAAAAAATGAAAGCATTCCTTTATCGTAATGAAGTACTTCGTCTAACAGACATTCCATATTACTTTTCCAGAATTGGCTTTTGGGAAATGAATTTTGCCAGAAATGGGTTGTGTACCCTAGCTCAATTAGGACAACCACATTTTTCAATCGCCACTGGAGGGATGCTTATTTGCTGCGCCATCCTCCAAGTGAAACGAATGGAACACTTAAAAGTGAAATAATGATTAATTACGGGAAAGCCAAAGGCTCACAAGAAGTAACTTATTTATTGTGAGCCTTTGGCATTCCCATCTTTAATCAATGTTTCACGTTTAAGCGTTCCATTCATTTCACTTGGAGGGGTGCGCGGCAAATAAGCATCTCTCCAGTAGTGTTTGGAAAATATATATAAACATATTTTCCAATCGCTGCTGGAGAGATGCTTATTTGCCGCGCACTCCTACATGTGAAATGAATGGAACGCTTAAACGTGAAACATTGAACATTTTAAACGTGTGTGTGTGCGTATATACATAAAGCCAAAGGCTCACAAGAAATAACAAAATATAAATGCAAACCTATTTGCGTTACCTTTTGGACTTATATGTCAGACTGCCTGAGCGGGAAATCGAAACCAGGATCTTTGAAACCAAAGGCGGAGGTCCTACCGTTGAGCCGTACTGACACGGCCAAAAGGAAACGTCCATAGGCAGCATTTTAATCGTGTGTGTGTGTGTATATATACATATACATATATGTATATATATATACACGCACACACACGTTTAAAATGCTACCTATGGACGTTTCCTTTTGGTCGTGTAAGTACGGCTCAGTGGTAGGACCTCGGCCTTTGGTTTCAAAGATCCTGGTTTCGATTCCCCGCTCAGACAGTCTGATATATAAGTCCAAAAGGTAACGTAAATAGGTTTGCATCTGTATTTTGTTATTTCTTGTGAGCCTTTGGCTTTCCCGTCTTTAATCGATTATGACAAGTGAAGTAAACCATTGTACAAAATTGAGTGTTTTCCATCAGTTTTCTGAACTGTAAAAAGGTGACGGCACACAGTACATATCGAGGTCCAACAAGGTGACACAAAGATGTAACGAGAGTAAATAATGAAGGAATGTTAAATTTCCAGACAGTAATCCTGAGTCTAAATAGCAGCTCATCACAAACGTAGCTAGATCATTGATATTGCATGGTACACCGTTTGACTTCACTTAATCATTGTCTAACTACTATTCCTACTTCTGGCATTTCAAAAGGTATTCGGGACAAGCATTATGAAGTGTGGGCAGTTGCAAAAATGTGATTCAATGTTGCAGGAATTTTTAATGAAACCAGCCGAACAGTAAAATGGCTGCAATGCTTTATTTTTCAAGGGAATGATGCTTCTTGTTTTCCAGCAATATGAAAAGGGCTTCAAGGCCAAGAATAGTCATGTAATATATCTTTTAGAATATCACCTTGCCGAAATGGTAGCACCCACAGATACACAACACATTACTTTAATTTCACAATTTTCTGTTTTCATTCAAACCATTTTCAATGCTAAAAAACATAATCAAATCCTGTAACAAACAGTACAAAAGTACTCATCACATTTTTTTGCAGCTAAATGTACAGCAGCACAATTTCTTCTTACCCGATGACACCTGTTCTAGTGTTGGTTGAGTTGTTAAAAAAATAAAATAATGCCAATTTACTGTTTGTTTGGAATATTTTATTATATTTAAAAATGTGGGAATGAAAATCGAAAATCTGGAGATTTAAGGGATTTATTTTCCATCTGTGGTTGCTACTTTTAGGGGGATTGGTTATCCAACCACAGCCCCACACGCGAACTTGAATTTATCTATGTTTTTTTTTTATTATTTATTACTTTAATCAAGTTTGAAAATTATATTAGGGCAATAAGGAATACATTCAAAATCAACAATTCCTTGACGTTTCAGAACAAATCTAACTCATTATCAAGAGTCATGATTTCACGAAATGAAGTTAAGTGAAGTGAAGTCAGAAAACAGACAACATCATACTCCAGGTGAAACCGGTAGTATGAAAATAAAGCGAAATGTAGTATTCTTTTGTTACTCGTCATAATGAGCCAGATTTGGCCCGGACCACTGCACTGTGACTGAGGTTGGCGCTAATGACCAAGCTGTCGACGCGCCATTAAGCCTCATCTTCCCCCCTCCCGAAACGTTGAGGAATTGTTGAATGTGTATGTGTACCTAATCGGCTTTAGCATACTCAAATTGCAACAAAGATCTTTCAATTGTAACCGGCTGTTTACATGATAGCAATACGTCACATGAAGCAACACATCATGGTGCGCCTTGCAGTTAAGTATTCTGTCTGTGCACCTGCTCATTAGCCGCGCCCAAACGCGCTTATTGAGCATGCGCCAACACGACTGCAAAAATGGCTCCTACTGGCTAAACCAGGCGGATCCGGTTCTATGCGGTACAACAGGTCACGTGACATAATAGCCTAAGGCGAGGTCTGTTGTTCTCCCCCGCGTATAAATACGAGGGGCTGAGAGCAGATCTGGCAGACAGTCAAGGAGAGGCAACCGATAAGGTTGTCTCTCTGAGCACTACGCTAGGGCTGACATTTGTCCTACTGCATCAAAGGCAGTTTAGCTAGACATGCTGAATACATAAAGCAGTCGTAAGCAATCCTCATACAACCAGCGGGTAACACTCGTGTGAGTTCTGGTGTTTTACCTTTATTTGTTCAACCGGTTTTTTTTTTAATTCCATGGTTGAGAGTGAATTGCGAGAAATAAATTCCTAATGGATTTATGACCCAATTTCACGATCACAATCCTGCTTGAACAATGGAAAACGACGGGATTGCATCACTGGTTTAGGATTGATATGCAGAAGGAAGAAGTAAGTAAGTAAGTTTATTCATCCACCACAGGTCACAAAATAAGCACAAAAGCAAACACTCATTCCACAAGAGCTAATGCTTGCGTGTGGTTTGAGAGCGCAGACAAACAAAAACAACTGAACTATCACTTTTGCGCACAGAAACAAAGGTTAGGCACCAGAAGAACAACAACAAAACAACATTGAAACAAAATAAAAAAGTGCATCGATAAATATATATATATATACACAACAAATTTATGAAAAGGGAGATAAAAGCAGAAAAATATAAAAGCAGAGTGAAATATATAAATCAATCTCAAAGAAAACAAGAGTAAACCAAAAACAAACAATTTATAGCCAATATATAGTTAATATAGTCAAAATATAGTCAACAATTGGTATCATTCAAAACCAGTTTTGAATTGTTGAATCATGTATTAGGCAAATAGTCAATACTTATAGTAATAAATTGCAGACCCATAAATAATAATAAAATAATAATAATAATAAAATAAAAGACAGAAAAGCTGCAAATCATCAAAATTGTAAGAAAGTTGAAAGCACGTTCAGCTCACAATGCTAAACATGCTTTCTAGACAATTTCTGTCCAGGTTAATCAACCACCCAAACAGATGTTTCTGAAACGTATGCTGATTATTAATTTCTTTAATGTTAACAGGCAGATTATTGTGAAATTTGCTGCCAAGGTATAACTTACATTTGTGTAGCCGTTCTTTAGAGACTTTTGGTTGCAAAACGTAAAACAGTGATTCATTCCTAGTTTGATAATTCGTGATAAGGCGAGTGGAAAGGTGAGCTCCGTTTTTTCTAAAATTTAACAAGGTTCTGAACACATAAAGGAATGGGCAGAATATTGATCTGTTGATAAAATGGAAAAGAGTGACCCCGTTGCTTTTTAAATGTCATCGCTCTAACAATTTTGTTTTGAAGCTTGATGACTGGATCTACAGCATTCATGTAAGTTCCACCCCAACAGATGAGTGAATACTGTAAAATAGACTGACCCAAAGCGTAATAAACCATTTTGAGCATTTTGAGTGAGACAAGTTTTCTAATATAATACATCTTACATAAAAGTGCACGCAACCTAGTAGTAATAGCACTAATCTGGCTCTTCCAGTTTAGATTGCTGTCTAAAGTAACCCCAAGGTATTTAACTTCGTTTGTTTTACTGATCTGTGGGCAGTCACATCTTGGCAGGTTTCGATTGCATTTATGCAATGTCAGAGTGGTATTGTCAGGTTCGTTAGTTTTTGTAGGTGAGAACTGTAAAAACGCTGATTAATATTAAATCGTGTTCAATACTAGCATTAGCATTGTTTACTTTGTTGTTACAAACGTTAAGTAGAGCCGTATCGTCAGCAAATGGAGTAATGTTCGAGGAAGTGTTCAAGTAATAAATGTCATTAATGTAAATTAGAAAAAGTAAAGGCCTCAAGACGGAGCCTCGAGGTACTTCTGTAGTGACGTAAGCACTATCAGTGAAGTGGCCATCTATTTTAGTAACTTGGGTTCTATTTGATAGATAGACCCTGACCCACTTATTTGAAAGCCCCCTGATTCCATAAAGGTCGAGATTTTTTACTAAACGTTCGTGATTGACCGTGTCAAAAGCTTTCATTAGTTCAAAAAAAATCCCAAAGACAACGTTGTTAGTGTCAAATGCTGTATAAATTTGGTCGAGAAAGTTCGAGATAGCATCTTCAGTGCTTCTATTTTTTCGAAAACCATATTGGTTGCAATGCAGTAAATTATGCTTTTCTAAGAACCCCTCAAGCCTGTTTTTCATAGCTTTTTCTAATAGCTTAGAAAAAACGTAGAGCAAAGCAATGGGTCTGTAGTTATTAGGGTCTTTACAACAGCCCTTCTTAAAAACAGGGATGATTACGGCATGCTTGAGGACACGAGGAAACGTGCCAGTTGCAAAAGAGAGATTAAAAAGGTGAACAAGAATAGGAGCAATGATTCGCTTCGAGGCTTTAACTACTTTTGCAGTAATACCATCAAAACCTGGACATTTTCCGATCTCTAGAGCATTAATAAGATTACACATTTCGTTTTCTGTGACTGGAGCAATGAAAAAAGATTTGTCAAATGCAGCTGGCATAAATTTGTTCAACGTGTCAGGTTTAAGTTGGTTTGCCAAATTCTTCCCAATGTTTGCGAAAATATCATTAAATTGATTGGTGTAGTTTTTAGGTGCAAGATCTAAATAAACTGGTGCACCTTTTACAATAAGTTCATTAGGGAAGGAGCTGACACTTTTTTTCGCTCGGGTTATTTCATTATTGATCTACCACTGTTTTCGACAGTCATTTTTGGTGTTAGACATCCGCCCCCAAAAATACTTCTCCTTTGCTTCACTAATAATTTTTTTAAGAATGTTTCTGTACTTAACAAATTCATCGCGATGGCTCTGGTTTTCCGGATTTTTTTTTAATAGTTTTGTAGAGTTTATCTTTAATCCAGACTGATTGTAAAATAGCAGTGGTCATCCATGGATTGATATTGCATTGTTCAGCAGAAATTGTTTTTAGGTAAGTAGCACTCTTTAAATTAATTTGCAGAATGTCAACAAATAAAGACATAGCAATATTACATCAGTTTCACTTAAAACAAAGGTCCAATCATCTTTACTAAGTCTTTCAATGAATTTATCATAGTCAATAGTAGGAACAGCTTTCCGACTTTCAGCCGGATCGCTGGTTTTCCTAGAATCGGGTAGTTCTATTTTAAGGGCAACATCGTAGTGATCGGCAATACAAAGCTTGAGCAGTGCCGAATTGTATTTATCAGTATCATTAGATCTAACAAAAATGTGGTCTAAGCAGGATTTGTTGTAAGCAGAACTCTAATATATTTATTCATAAATGAAACAAATCCATGGGCAAAGAAGTTGTCTCGATAAATATTAGCCACATTGTGTTTATCTTTAAGGTTAATATTCAAGTTGCCTAGGACAATTGCTTCTCGACAATTTGTAGCTTCGAGTATTGCAGACAGTTCAGCAATAAAATCTCCAATAATTCCGTCATGGTACCGGTAAATAGCTACCACGTCGCAAGTAAAATTTTGCGTAGCAATTTTGAATTTTAGGAAATCAGCGTTTTTGGAGGAGATAGGCATAAACTGAGCGTTAATATCAACAGGTAAATAGAATGCCACGCCACCAGCTCGATGTTCAGGACGACAATAAAAATACGGACTGTAACCATCAATTTGATAAAGGCAAGCCTCCTCAGCATTCACCCAGATTTCTGTCAGAATTACGCCAAAAAACTTAAATTTTATGGTTTGGAAATAAATAATGAGCTCATCAAAATTAGCCCTGAGGCTCCGAATGTTCATATGAAAGAATGTGATACCCTGGATGTCTGTGAAAAAAGAATTAAAATCGCGTTGATTTTCAATGGAAAAGAATCACGAAACACATGTTCGTGAAAAAGCTCGGAGTGATATCAGGACATCACGCCTGCTCCAGATATCATGCCTGCTTATGAATTAAAGAACATCACGTGTGCACCAGATATCACGCCTGCTTATGAATTAAAGAACATCACGTTTGCACCAGATCTAAAAAAGGACATAACAGCCTAGATTAAAATTAAGAATAGCACGTAAAGAGCTTGCTCTGCTTAAGGAAAAAAAGTACCTTCGTTTTATTTATATTTTCTTGTAACATGAAAACATTAAGACGCTGAACAATAAAGGTAATACGATTTAAAATTACTAACGACGTTACAGCCCTGATTAAAATTTAGAACAAATCCTTGAAAAGCATGAAAAATGTGAACGTCATTAAAAATATTTTCATTTTTTCAAATTAATCTGTATACTATATGCTGCTATCATTCCATTAAATCATTAATTTTTTATCCGTGTACATTTCAGGTTTTGTGTACCACATTTGGTTCTGTTAAAAATGATCATGATGCATGGTGCCTGCTTGTTCTATAGATGAAAATGAAGTTGCAGTACTAAAATGTAAATATGTAAAAGCAAGGAATGGCCTATTTTTCATTTCCCCCTGTATTCCTTGTCAGTCTGATCAGTAATAACTTTTCTTTGTGGATAGCACTCACCCTGCCCGACTCCTGTTCTCCTATGCCCTCCCTTTCCCCCTCTCCACTCTATAAAATTCGTGACAAAGCCTAGCCATTCTGACGCAACCGTCTGTCATGCATTTCATTATTTTTCATTTATTTTTAAAATGTGGAGCATTTCAATTTGAATTAAACCTAAGCAAAGCCAATTCAAAGCCAATTAGCCCCTTCAAACAATTTCTCTGCCAAACTCCTTCATCTAAGTGATATGTAACATTCGTTCAACAAATCTAGTCTGCGTGCAGCTTTTGCATTTTCTTCAACCTTCTTCATCTGACTAGTTTTCTGGATGTAAACTGTTCGAGAGCGAGAATGCCCTTTTCTTTACCCTCCTCGTCACTCATCAGGTCCACGTCTACATCTAAATCATCATCGTACTCCTCCCAACTACCCATGCAATAGCGACCATTAGTGAGAGTGTTTTCGCCATCGTCCATTATGAATCGTTTGTCATCGTATGATGAGAGGAGGTACTTGCTAACTGTCACCCTCCTTTTTGTGGCCGAAGCATGTATCATAGCTGGCTACAACCAATGAAAGTACAGAGTAGCTTACAAAGCAGTTTGCAAAAAGAAGAACTCAGGGAGTTGCAAATAGCTTCTCAAATCAATAGTACTAAGTTTCCTACGAATAGCTGCAACAGTAGCGGCCATAGGAACTGGATCAGGAAAATCATTACAAACTGGAACAACATGGACAGAGAAAAAATATTTTCTACAATCCCGCTTAAAGGGTGGACGAACGAGTTTAAGAGCATGGCCTATAGTCCTAGTAAAGTCAGAAACTTCTAAGAAAGGCAAGACAAAGGGAACGCAATCATGCAAAATTTTAAAGACAAGAATCAAGTCAGCCTTGAGACGGTGCAATTCCAGGCTGTCAAGATTTAAGATCTTAAGGTGTTCAGGGGAAGGCATTCAAATTCTGTTGAAGCAATCCCTGTCTCCTAAAATGTCCTCGTACACCTTGGTTATGATTTGATAAGACAGACTATCAGTGTCCGTGATGAGTTGCTTGGAGATATCCCCATACTTTGGCTGGCTATACTCGAAACGTATATCGAATAAATTAATTTCCTTTTGTTTCTTGACAAACAATATGTCCTCGATGATGGTACTTACATACCAAATGTGTCCAGTTTTCCTGTACCATTAGTTATGGCTATCTTAAAGTTTAAAAGGCAGTGTGGTAAGGGTTCGTTTAATCATATAGGAATTTACCTTTTTTTGGAGGGGGCGGGGGTATAATTAGTACTTACCAATTCGCAGCGCAATCCAGTATTTGGAGCAGGGCAGGAAGAAAATGCGGTTAATTTTATATCTTCAATAGCAGATGCTTTCCAGATGTCTTCAAGGGAACACTTCAATGTTTTGTTGCGTAATAACAAACCTCTGATTGGGTTGGTACATTCTCCCAAAGTTTCAAGTTCCACGTTGTGTTTCTTCAGCAGTTCAAAAAGACTATTAGTGGTTGGATTGCAAACAACCATTTTTATGTTGGTCCCTCTTAGTAACTCGCTTCTCAAAACGTCAACAGCTACTGTGTCTGCCAGGTAGTAGGAGAGTCTGTTACTGACCTGAAACACGCAGAGTGTCATACAAAAACACAACATTACAAACCATAATGTTCTTTTTAACACAGGCAGAGTTCCATCAACAATAATGGAGATGCCTGGAAGGTTCGAATTTGTTTGCTGAAGTTTCTGCACCACCATACGTCTTATTCTGCGCTCTAACGTATCGTTGATATATTTAATGTTACTTTCAACCATTCTCTGGTTGTAGGGACAACGAGGGAACTGCACTGTATTTTCTCCATTCTGTTCATTACTGTGCACATATCTTCGAGTAAACAGGAGTCTATCTCTATTTCCCTGTTCATTGTTGGAAAAATAGTGTCGAGTGAGCACTAACATGCCTCTTCTGTTGTTTGTGTCATGTGTATAGTTTTGAGGAAACAATGTGCTTCTTGGATTCCTTTGCATGGTCTGGTTTTACACTGTGTACTCCAAGAAAATTAACCCGTATTTTTTTAAAAACGAAGAATATAAAAAGAAATCTTTCATTGTGGAAAGCCAATTTTTAAAATGACCTTCCTGCTGACATCTATTATCATCTGTCCAGTGCTGCAACATGTTTCGTCTATCGATATCTTTTGTGTTTAGATTTACTAAAAAAGTATTCAGTAAACTAAAATTTAACCTAAAACACAAGAATAAAATTATATATATTATAATACAAGTTAATAGCAACGATTCAGTTAATTAACAACAGCAAAAAGAAATAATTCATCACCCCCCCGAGTCCTATATTTTATTGTTGATGAAAGGTAACAGACAACTGAGGATTCCCCACCAAACATCAACAACACTGACACTCACACATACTTAATGAACGATTTATGGTAATTGTTGAGCGTGATTTGAAATGTGAATCGTTCTCTGTAGCTTACATGAAGATCAAATCAATAAGAAATCCAGTATTTCATGTTTCAAGAGATGTCCTTTACCACGAGCTTTATATTCTATTCATTATCTGGATGCAGAAACTGTAAGTTGTTAGGACTTACATAGGTTTCTGGTTCTCTTTGGGTTGTCGTCTTGTGATGAGCGATAATGCAATATACAACGCATGAAACAATATGAAACCCGGGTGATATGTTATCAGTATGCTTGTTTCAAAATTGTAGCAGAATGATTACTAAGAAATTGAATTTCAAATTGAGGTGCTAAAGTTAAGTGTTAGTAAAAAGCAGAACACTATACTTATTTCAGCGGTATTTTTAACAACTAAGCTTTATGTTTGTATATGCATCGCTGAATTGGTATTAATAAACAACAGGAAACGTAATTAATTTTATAGCACTTTAAAAAAAATTGTATTGTGTATACTCGGAAAGCAACCACATAGACCTATAAATTTCCATAAGTGTACTTTCAACGTTTTGAAAATAAAGAGATATCCTGTGATATGCGAAGAGTGGATCTAATAGATATCATAACAGTAGATTTTGTATAATTCTTGCTTGAAGCTGGTTGTACTTTGGAGCCTTCTAACGATGATGGTAATTTCTATAAGTCAACCATAAAACATCTTTACACTCTATTAATGCATCTGTCACTGTAGTAAGACCAGATGGGTTTTTGGCATATTTTTGCAACAAATACATATTTTAATTTGTTTCCCTCTGTTAAACATTCTTTCTTTTTCTGCAAACTGATGAGTTCCCTCCGTAATGATGATGTACAAACATGACCCTCATCTTCAAACGGTTGATGCAGGTGATACAAATAATTACATCCTTTTACTCTCGCTTCAGATCCTTATTAAGTCACGGAAACAATTGTGCACAAAACAATCATGAATTAAATAGAAAGCTAAACTTAATAAGAACCTATCAATTCGACTTTTTTTCCAGTTATTCTGCTCTAGGTCGTATGTTAGTGCTTTGTAAAAATGTACTGGTGTACTTGGGCAAGGTAGATACCTACAGACAAGTATCCTTTTGACGTTCAGCGTGCTTTGACGATGTCTGCACTAACTTAAATTCTTTTCATTCGAAGAATATTTTTTGACCAGGAGAGGTTTTCTTTCTGCTCAGTCGATTCAACTTGTAAGCTTAAGTCAATAAGCTCTGATCAACAGTACAAGTTGGATTACTCAGTACTCTATACCTGATCACTTTTACTAATTTGGTACTAAATTATTTGATTTCAAACTCAGTATTTTGAAATCAGTGAAAAAGAGGAGTTCGTACACTAGTATACTATTTAAAGCAACACACTAGTATTTTAGCCTTGTGAATAACGTGGCAGCTTGAGGTTACTAATAACTGGGCTTTAAGTGCGCTAATTTCCAATCTCCTACTGTAGTAAATTCAAGGGTTTCCACGTTGCTAGGAAAGCTATTCCACAGGCATTGCCAGCAACAGTTTCTGGTGTAATATTGATAATTATCACAAACTGTATTTCAAACTGAAATAACGCTGAGCACTTGAACCTGGTATTTTTATCAACTTGAGAATAATACAATAAGTGTTTAGGGAAATTTACGTATGCCTTAACTTGGTTCGAGTTGCATTTGCAACAGAATACCATGTTGCAATATCTCGTAGAAAAACAAGATGGAGGTTAAATATTATTGATCATATGGATCATACCATACGTTCTTAATCATATGTGCTATTACTACTGACATCAAAGCCGTCGCAGTACAGCTAACGCCACACCATAACTCGTCGCTTTGTTGAAACTTTGTGATGCCTATTAATGTAATTCAGATACTGAAACTCCATCATACTTAGCTGTTTGCAATTTAAAAAAATGATAAAGCAACAAAAGAAAGTAATATGTATTCAAATAAGAAAGCAAAAAAAACTGTAAAAAGCTGTTGAATGCCAGAGTTTCACCTGAATGTGGTGAAAAATATCAAAAACCCATGTAGAGCGTTAACCTCAAGTCACACATGGATGAAGCCACAACCAGAAGCAAGGCAACTGGGTAAATATGGTTTACGTTTGCACCAAAAGTTAATAGTAATAGCTAAAATTCGTCCATCATGAGGGGTTACAACAGACTGCTCACAAAATGTCAAACATGACAGTGTTTCATTGTTAAACACAAAGGATGGAAATCAAACACAATGTCATCGTCTTGAATATTACAATCATTGTTGAGATCTGTAAACAGAATTGGGAGTTCATATCGGCAGCTCAATATGGAGAATCGGCAACATAAACAAGCTCTCTACTACACGTGCTTCTACGTCCCCAGACCCCTCATTTTGTCAAAAGGCACTTCCCAATACAACTCGTCACGTACGTTAGAAAATTTTGATTTTTAATTCTCCCCTAGCTATCTGTGCAGGTCTGTTTACACTCTATGGGGTTTAACACTGAAACCGTGTGACCAGTTAATAACACAAAATCAACAATGATGAGATCGACAGATCATTATGAGTGAGCAAAATCTACATTTAGGCTAACCTTGAGCAGTATGTGGAATCAACTTAGTGAATATATTGGCAAGACGATTTCTCTCCTTTGAAAGAACAAACGATTCTCATCTTGATATATCTTTTACCAATGTTGGTTTTCTGATGTGATTATCAAAAATAGTGAGGTTAGCCCTCGTATTTTACTTTCTAGTCTCTTCTCTTACCTTACCTCAATTTTGGTCCAGGTAACTAACTCATGACGACTGAATGACGACTAACAAACAAATCGATTGAAGGCTACAGCTCTACAGCGCAGAGTAAGCTATTAATATTACATGAAAAATTCATGACTCATTTCGCTTAGCAATTAGCATCAGCGTGACCATTAGGCTAACATAAATTAATTGTGACAACGTTTTAAATTAGATCGATAAAACAAGGAGTCATTCTAAACATACCAGCTAAAATTGCTCTGTGAACCTTAATGATAATATCATGTTAATTGGTTAGTTCATGAAAGTTAAAGTTTGCGGCCTAGAAGTGTTTCTGGCTCGGGATCAATATTTGTTTCTCTGTACCTTCATAAGCTTATTAATACCTACTCATCAATAGGACATGGAGTATCCGTGTCTAACTCCGGTGATATATTCCTCGTTTGGAGAAGGCCGATTGGGAGAGAAGCTCTTACATTTTTTTCCTGGCTCCAGGACGTTTTAATTGATATTACAAGATTATTATTTTACCAAAACACCGTTAAGAGGCGTTGAGGCCTGTTGAGACTTGGCGTATAGCTAGTAGACAAAAACACGTGATTTGATTTCTACCCCAATTGGCCTTGGTTTGAAGAAGCCATCTCCTCCTCCACTTCAAGATCGTTTCAATGCTGTTGCACGCCAAATGTGCAGATGCCACAGGACTGGACTAACTGTAGATCAAGGGATGTCTTTCTCACATAATCGTTAGGTTAAAACCGAAACAGTATATATTTAATGCAGGTGATTCCTGTAAACTGTTACAAGTCACTTCACCACTGGCAGCAAGGGGTCACGATCCAGAAATAGAGATGGAAAATGTCTAGTATTATCGCAGACATACTTTCATCTGGTCCGTGGGTATGTAGTATTTTGGTAAATGAAACACACCACACCCATACAAAATTAAAATGCAAGAATACCGTGTATGAAGGAATAGTTCTGCAGCTAATAACCACGGGTAAAACGAACTCTTCTTCTATTACATGGAATATCACATCTGCTGCATATGAATTACACATGCATAATTTTTACTGCATGCAGCAAAAGAGCATGCTGCTCATGGAAACCGATAACAACCAGTGCGGGGAGCAGGCACCCTTGATTGAATTTTGGATATGTAAATGTATGTAATATAGAAAAGTAGTGTATCTAAAAACAGGAAATGTATCTAAAAAAGAACGCTAATTGCCAGCCTAAATAGGGGCAGCATTTAAGATGCGTAGAGAAGAATAAATAAAAAATAAAAAATTGTATGCAACAGGTAAAGTGTGTTTACTGCTAACATCCATACAATGCTAAATGTGGCAAGCAGGGAAAGCAATTTTTTATCGTGTAATCAGGATCCATAACTGTCTATGATGTTAAGTTTGTAGGCCTTAGCAACTTTTGCGTATTTAGCTTCAACCTAAATGATATATCAGCTTTGAGTGTGTTTATTCTGTTTTCCTCACGTGGATCATTCTTCAGGCTCTTTAAATTCCAGCATCAATAGCTAAAGCTTACAATGGAAATTTCATGTTCCAAATTTCAGAAATGTGAGACAAGATACCGCTGGAATAAGTTTAACGATTTTCATTAATGAACTTGTGCAGTTAGTTGCTTTTGTAATTGATTTATTAGGGAATTTGCCCGTCATTGACTCACGTGATTGAAACTTGCCAATCACATCACACCGGGGACCAAATTTTCGACATTGAATTCTCATACAGTGATCTGAGGCAGTCCTTTCACATACTGCATTTTATTATAGCGAAGTACCTATGCGTAGTCGCGGTAACATGCTAGCAGTGTTGCAGTAAGTTCTAATATTTAGTGTGTAGCTAATAGTAGGCATAGAATACTTGATGGGTTCTGGTCTGAAACGGGTTTCGTCAGTGGTTAGTGTGTAGCTATAACAGGCATAGACTATGTGGCGATTTCACGGGCGAGACCTTAAAACACAGATTGAACAGTTTTGTGCAACCGGTTTGTTGTTATTTCCACGCGATGTTCAAACTGTGAATCTATTGTGTACAAATTTTTCTTTGGCTTACCATTAAATCGGTTTAACTACACAACAAAACTACTCTTCCTTCTTCAGGACGTAGTTGTGGCAGCAAACAAGATGAATATAGGACGGATTCTAGGGGACTCTACCAATGGAGCCATGACTTGGAAAGTCCTACTGTTGTCATCGGCACGGCGGGTAGAATCAGCTAGGGCCATGACGCCACTTTTTTGGTTGCAACTGTGGGATATGAAATTGCGATGGCATCCACAATAGCACAATCTCACGTTTTCTGTGTCTTTGGTAGGTTGCAAAATTGCAAAAATATTCGATATCCTGACGTACCAAAATAAACTCTGACAATGTGAAAATTCAAACAACGGGACCAGTAGCAGATGTCTACGCAAGATATCAATCCGTAGACGGGTGAGTCTGCTCATAAGGAACAGCAAAGTACGAGCGAGAACGCCAGGGGACGATCGATTCTCCATGTGGCTGGCAGTGAAGCAGAGTAACTAACGCAGGACGGGGTAAAGAGGAATATTCCCCAAAGGAATTGGGAAAGTACAGAAGAGGGAGGAAAATTTCCGAAGATGGAAGAGAAAAGGTGCATGAAGTTATGTAACGAAAGAGATCAGTACGGGAAGAAGCTCAAGGACTATTCTGTCAAAAAAAGTAAGTGTTTGAGTGTGCTGGTGTGTAAAAATTGTTCTGAATAAGATGAATGAGATGACTGTTGGAACAGCAAGTTTAAAGGATGATGGTTTTAAATCACATTTTATTGAGTGAATACCGTTCTTTTTGCACGAAATGTTTGCATGTGTTGTTAATTCGTTGTAAAAAGTATAAAAATTTGTTAAAAGTGTAAAAATGGTTGGTTGGCGAAACAAACCTAAGACAGTATGACAGGCTTTGTGTGATGAATACAATGTTCGTTATGGTGTGCTAAACAATAAATTAAAATTAGTTGAATTAATGAAAATGCTTTCCAAGGCGTAGTTTGTCACTGATAAAGATTTATTCGAACACGTTAAGACAATAGAATTAGACCTTAAAAAAAAGAACGTTTAATTATGAAAAAGGTTCAGAACTCATTGTCTTTATTAGATTCGAGTTCTGAACCTTTTTTTCATAATTAAACGTTCTTTTAGATTCGATTAGAAAATGTAGTCTTGAATTAGAAGCTGGTATTCGAAATAGTGCTGTCGCGAATCATCAAAATAGGGTTTCACAATTCAATAATTGCAGTTTAAAGATTAGACGGTATTTCCAGGCATTTAACCAGGTAAGGGAAAGATATTGTATTGATTTTGTCTAGTTTTGTCGGAATTTATGTCAATATGAAATTTGCACCGGAAATGCATTAAGCTAGGTTAACTGTTATCGACTCATCGACTGGCATATTTTAAAGCAAGGCCCTGCCTGAATAACCGCCAGATTGAAGCTCGCATTCAAGGTCTCTCGGTCCCAGAATCACATGCCAAGCCTAGACATGAGCCACGCTGCTCGGCATGGTAAAATGTCCGTAATTGCTCCGAGCATGGCCAGTCATGCTCTGCTTGGCGAGAATCAGCTCGGAATTGGTACAGCCTTAAATAACTTCTTGAAGAATTTTGCCGAGTTTTGATTGACAAGAGTAATGTAATGAGAGTTGATGCTGCTGCTTAGCTCGTTGATGATTATTATGCTACGCGAGGTAAACCACAATCATACAAATAACTCCAACATGGTAATGTTAATGCAAATGGATAAAATGGCAGAAAGGCCAACACATCTCACGAAAGTCACAATGGGAACACGAAGCATGGCAACTTATATGGCAATGGTAAAGATTAGAGTAAGAAGCTGAATCATTAAAAACGTATGATGCGTGTGCGTTTGTGTTTGTACCTCTGTTCTTCGGCACCTACAATGATGGGAATATGACCAAATAAAAGATGATTAAATTGCGCTTCGGTTAGGCCTATTTAAATTGCTGTAACTTGATATTACAACCATCAAATACGCAAAAGAACCTGAAAAATTAACGTCAAAGTTTTTTTTTTTACACGCATGATATTTGTTCATGACGTCTTAATTTGTTCATGCACTGGTTAAAATTCGTGACAAATAAACCGTGGTGAGGCTATTACTTACGTACTGAGATGATCTGGAAAAGGATGCACGCAAAAAAATAACCTTAAAGGTCGAAGTATTTTTCAACAAACCACATGTTTATATGTTATATATTCAAGTAACCAATATTCCAAACGTGAATGTCCCCAGATAACAGCAAATAAACAGAGTAATGCATGTTTGTCTGCCCCTGCATGTAAATATTAACTTGTTCACGAAAAATACTAAGATACAGGTAAAGTTAATCCATTAACATACATTTGCACAGGGACCGTAACTCGGAAATCTGTACAATTTTACGAGACACATGATAGAGCAGTGATGTGGTTGTGTCTAGCAGAATTGTGTGCAAAGATACATGGAATTCTGTAGATTACGTATTATTTTAATGGAGGGAATGGTGGAATTGCCCTTGGTCGATGTATTCACCATAACCCAAAGGGGCAATGGCAATGTAAGGTGGCAAGTTCACCATTTCTGCCATTACACTATAATTTTGTACGAGATGAAGGAACATTTTCTTACTTAACAGGGGAGTAGTTGGTCAGTAGTTAATGAGGGTACCGTAGTTAACCCTTTAAGAACGGCAATTTTTCTCTTTATTAATACTTTTCTCTTTGGAAGTAAAGAGGCTTGATCGTTCTGGGTAACTTTGCGAGAGGGTGTTTGCTGTGAGTAATACAATTAAATGACTTATTCAAGTCTTAAGGACTAGTAATAGGTGGTACTGCATACTAATAGTTTATTAATTAAACACGGCTCGGGTAGGCTAAATAATTAGTAACGCGACAGTGAAATTATAAGTATATCTGTGTTGTATTTCTTCTGCACCACATACCAACAGAGAAATGGCAGCAAAATTGCCTATCTACGAGTGCTTGTTATGATTGTGGGGGTTATTAACATCCCCTCTGTGAAACATCTTTCTACAATGTAAATCTTACGCATCACAAAAGGCCAGCACAGCTGATAGTAAATTCCCATAACAGTCTATGATTGTGGGGCATGTTAACAAATCCCTTTGTTTAATGGCTTTCTACATTGTAGATTCTTTGCCCTGCGAATGAGCAGAGCAGTTGATAGCAAAATTCTCTTATTATTGTGTGACGTGTTAACTTCATCTTTATGAACATCTTTGTATTTAGTAATAGTACACACCACCAAAGAGTAAAATCCCGTTACTTCTCTTTATCGATACTTGTTATGATTGTGAGGCTTGTACATTTCTATGTTTGTGAAATTACAAATAATTCTATGCTGTATTTCTTTTGTACTGCAAATGTGCAGGGAAGCTTGCAACAAAATTTCCTTACTACTCTTCAATGACCTTTACTTGTGATGATTGTGTATTAACTTCCCTTCTGTGAAAAATCTCTGCACATTGTAAATCTTTTGCATCACAAAAAAGCAGCACAACTAATAGAAAATACCCTTAATCCTTGTTATTTATCGTTTTTGTAATAATTCTGGGGCATGTTAACTATCTCCTTTCCTGACACATTAATCTACATTGTACATACTTGCTCTACAAGTGAGCAGAAAAGCTGACTACACAATTCTCTTGTACAACATACTAGCTACGAACTACAAATTAGGAGACGCAATGCTGCTGTTAAACAATAAACAAAAAAACGCACTTCGTATAACAGGGTGCTACAGCGTAAGCTAGTGCACAGCCATTTAGATAAAAAACCTAAATACATCATCTTACTTGGACTCGAACCAGGGTCTTACAATTGCAAATACGTATTGAATGCAAGAACCTCCGAATTGCCAGGATACTATTCATACCGTCGTCGACAATTATTTTGTCGTAGACAATAGTTATTAATCTTAGGCCTACATCAGTACGAGTAATTACGCCAGATGGAGCATATAAGCAGGCCACCAACCATGCACAAGGTTTACACTAGCGATGAATTACAAGTGAAGACAATGAATGCTGAATTTAGAGTCTAATGCTGCATCACTGCAGCACCTAGTTGCTACAACATGCATGTGTTTTTTTTTTTGTTTTCTTACTGTAGCATTGTTTCATACTTGAAACGGTGTAGTTGTGGCAGGTAGAAAATATAATAATAAAATGTTCACTCCCTGATTGAGTAAAAGCCGATACACAGCAAAAGGAAGACATGGAATTTAATTTTCGGCAAATTATTGCTTGCCTTGGTCACAATATAAAAACAATAAACAAATAAAATTAGCAGGTGAAGCCAGAGGTGTGCCTGTTCACACCCGTCATCTTTACGTCATTCCAAGATGGCCGGTGTGAACAGACACACCTCTGGCTTC
>JAHWFP010036793.1:99246-159992 GCA_023313725.1 Lithobius niger
GTTATTTACTGTTTGTATGTGTCTGTTATAGTTGTGGAAGGGTAGTAGGGTCCTTCACAGGAAGATTGATTTCTGGTGTTGTTTTGTTTTGCTTGTTATTTACTGTTTGCATGTGTCTGTTATAGTTGTTGAATGGTAGTACGGTCCTTCACAGGAAGATGGATTTCTGGTGTTGTTTTGTTTTGCTTGTTATTTACAGTTTGTATGTGTCTGTTGTAGTTGTTAAAGGGGAAGATAACGCTACTTAGGATTTGCCCCTGAAATAAATCAACCAACCAACCACGGCACTAAAACGCTATTAGAGTTTGGTTTTGTATTTTTTAAAACCGCTAAAGCATAGAGATCAGGAAGTAAAGATGCATTTTTTTTTCAATTCCTAAAAAGCAGTGAAGCATGAAAAACGCATGTAAGGTTGGGCACCAACATACATTATGAGTGATGATGAAGGCGAACATCATTAATCACTCATAGCAAATAATCTGTACACGTATTTCATACACGTATTTCTTGTTTCACTGGTTTTAAAGATTTTTCAATGCAACCTTGCATCCAGCTTTCTACGCCCTAGCATATTTCTGCATTAATTCATTTTTATTTTGGTTGTTATCGGTATCAATATCGATAATCATTTTCGTATATAACCTCCTCGCTCCTATTACCATTGTTGGTACTAGTGTGATGTCAGTTGCGACGTAAGATAAACAAAAGAAAAGCGACCAAATAGCAGATGAGGCATAACCATTTTTATTCTCTTAACTCTGACACGAAAAAAATTAAGGTATATTAAAGCCACATACAATCACAATACTATACAGTATAAAAAATGTTCGCGACTATACCATTATGGATGCAGTCCTGTTATAACTCCCTAAAATTCTAAAGGTAAGGCTATAAGACAAGTAAGCATCTGTGTCTTACTGGTAGAAACTAAGTCGTTAGAACCAAGTTTACACCTATTACTAAAATAATGTTATCTTGCATTCCTCACTTCTGTCCATTCCTTACAGAATTAAGTTTGTAATAGGCCCACACTTGCCTTTTCATTAGTGCAAGTGTTTATTCATGCTAAGTTGTCATAGGCGCTTGCCAAAGTAGAAATAAGTTCTTTTTTGTTTGTTTCATAGAATGTACCATTCACAAACTGTGCATACATGTTTTCGTGTGTTCTCTTGCTAGACTCACGCATGTACCATGCAGTGGTGCTACACTACCTTAACAACGGGTTTACAATTTCCTGAGAGAAACTAGTTTTGGACTGCGCTCTGTATTTGCTGGTAAAAATCTGGTTAGTCCAGCTAATAAGGACATTTTTACTTCTATTTTTTGAGTAACTTTGTGTGTGCGACTGTTTTCCACTAAGAAGTTACGATATTGAATTAACTGTGATATTCTTAACGTCAGTTTCAATATTTACACTGGAACGAAGCAGTTATTAATCACACAACAAACTAAAGTTGCATAAACATTTATTAAAAAAAAAAAAGGGTTAAAGGGTTTAACGAGCGTTAACCACTCCTGGTCATCTGCCCGAAGCCCTAAGGCCCTATGTCTGCAACAGCCAGATTCCCAGGCGGTCACCCACCCAAGTATCAATCCAGCCCAATGCTGCTTAACTTCGGGGAGTGCAAGCGCAAACAATCCGTGCTCCACTGGTGACAGCATTGTGGCCATCTTTCTATTGCGTCATAGCGTCTGGTTTATTTGTCCATTTACTGTCGTTGCTGGGTGACTTTGATGGCGGTTCCGACGAGTGGTTTTAAGATTTATGTTTTAAAGCAGACAGAGCACTCACGAATTTCAATTTGAATTTTGGATTTTTGTTGGAAAGCATCTAATTTGGATTCCAGCTGAGAATTATAACAGGCAGGAATTTCAGCGCACATCTTGATATTTACTAACGATGTGGCAGATTTTTGTGCTTCGGAAATTACTGCTGACAAAATTTGAGTTAAACTAATATAGTGGTTATTTCATACTGCACTTGGTTATTTCGTTATTTGGTTATTTCGTACTTCTGTGATTATTTCGTACTGGGGGGGGGATTGAGGCTTAATGGCGTGTCGACAACTTGGTCATTTCGTACTGCCGTAGTTATTTCGTACTGCATTGCATATTGATGCAGTAGTCATTTTGTGCTACATTCTGGCCTCTGACTGACCCCCTCCCCACTCGTTCCCCTCCCCAAACCCCACCTGTCTTCATGCTTTATGATGCTACCTCGCGGGTGTTGGAACTTAGCTGCCCCTTTCTGCGTCGTGTGTCACCTAATAAGCTGCACCTAGTAGCACGCATTATCTGCGCCACACCTAATTCAGCTATTTTCATTGGCTGTCGGAGCTGCCCACCATTCCTCAGCTACATGACTCATTTTTATTTTTTTTTAACAAACCATCTATGGGTGTACCGCTACCAATGTGCAAAATATGGTGTTGAATATGGTGCAACATGGTGCAATATGGTTGAACATGGTGCAAAATATGGTGCTATGGTTATTGCTTGATGCAATCACTTTGCTTGCATTTGAGTGTATTCATAATAAACAAAGCTTCTCTCGGCCATTAGCTACGTTGTGCTACAATAAAACTTCCATCAACAAATAAATGTTGATATTATGCAATGAAGCAATTTTGAATTGGTTTTAGCTTCCATCCTCACCTGTTATTTAACTATAATATAGGGTTATGCCGAAAATGCCTTTTAATAGAAAAATTTGGGGCAGTGTAAACCTGGTAAAAACCATGCACCCCATTCTTTAATGTAGCTCGTGTCTTTGTGACTGGTCACTCACCCATTACTATATAAGCAGCCAAGGTGGACACAGGTCCTAAGCAAAGGTGATAATATTTTCTAAGGCCCAGGGCATTGACATACATGATTGGTAAATCTTATTTAGCAAAATGAGAGACTTTTGGATAACCTTATAAAGAAAAACTGATGATGCAAACAATTTAAAAGTACATTAGGTGCAATATGGTGCAATATGGTCCAAATCATATATGGGTGTACCGCTATCAAAAATATGCAAAATATGGTGTTGAATATGGTGCAATATGGTTGAATATGGTGCAAAATATGGTGCAATGGTTATTGTGTGATGCAATCACTTGATTGCATTTGAGTGTATTCCTAATAAACAAAGCTTCTGTCGGCCATCAGCCACGTTGTGCTCCAATAAAACTTCACATCAACAAATAAATGTTGATCTTCTGCAATGAAGCAATTTTGAATTGGTTTTAGCTTCCATCCTCACCTGCTATTTAACTATAATATAGGGTTATGCTGAGTATATCCCACTTGCTATCGTGGTGGAAGGTAGAGGAGCGGGGTATAATCGACCTAGTGTGGTATAATCACCCGATTATACACCGGGGTATAATCGGGGTGATTATACCACAGTACCTTTTCGTTGTGCACATGCGCAACTTACTGAGCTAAGCTCAAAACAGACGCCGACTACTAGTTAATGGCAGTGGCTTTTGACTCGCATATATACCAGCTAGAAAACTCGACATATTCGTTCCGATTGTCGTATTTTAACATCACTGTATAATCTTTTAGGCTAGTATCTTATAATTTTACTTCGGCGATCAATTGGCATAAATAATTTTAATATTTACCGTATAAGTCTTTTAGTTTTTCGATCCCATGGTAATTATTAGCAAACGATTAAAAATTAGTACAGGAACACACGCAGCGCCATCTCTCGGCGGATTTCAGCAATGCGTGGTTGATGCGGCCTGTTTAACGGGAGAAAGTCGCCGACAGCAGCATCGACTATAACTTCTCGTTGGAGACAAATAATTTTATGAACTAAGAGACTGGTAAGCAAATAAAACGTACCATTACATTATAAATATTAATGAACACAAAGAATGTTTAGTCCTTTTAGTATTATTTATTTTGAATTTCACTCCAGTAAAACAGCCCTCTAGCTTTTGTGGATAATACGGCTAAACATGTTTTCGCACTCAGCCTGTAACCAGACTAAAACTAACTCATGCTAATTAATTTGAAATTATACCCCTCGCGCTATGCGCTCGGGATATAATTGCAAAATAATTAGCATTCGTTAATTATTTAGGTTACAGGCTTCGTGCGAAAACAGTAGCCGTATTGTCCACAAAAGCTCTAGGGCTATTACTACTGACTATATCTTTTCATAGAATAATTTCGGGCAGTGTAAACTTGGTAAAAACCATGCACCCCCATTCTTTAACGTAGCTTGTGTCATTGTGACTGGTCACTCACCCATTACTATACAAGCAGCCAAGGTGGACACAGGTCCTAAGCAAAGGTGATAATATTTTCTAAGCCCCAGGGCATGACATACATGATGGTAAATCTTATTTAGCAAAATGTGAGACTTTTGGATAACTTTGTAAATAAAAACTAATGATGCAAACAATTTAAAAGTACGTTAGGAATCACGTGAAATGGCGGAATTTATATGTATTAGAATAACGAATTGCAGAAAATCACCTGGAAAAGAAATCCGGCACAAAATCACCGGAATCAATGCCGCCATGCTACTCCTAACCTAGCATATACAAGCGAACAGTATACAACTATGATGCTAGGACATCAAAACTAAACATTATTTACGAATCATCAAATGTTATATTAATGTTATTAATGTTATATTAAATATTGTTATATTAAATGTTATATTAAAGATAAAAAACTGGTTCAAGTCCATAGACTTGACACAGTGTGAGAGCGGAAATTCATAAATTCAGATACAATTTCAACGATAACAACCATGATATGGATGTGTAAGATATCAACTTAATACTGTTGTTCTTTCTGTGTTATTTTTTTAAACTATATTATTTTGCAAGCAATATTTCCGGAATCCATAACAAAGAGAATCCTAACAACATCCCTAAATTGCCACCAATATCACATAAAAATGCAATTAAAGAGTAGCGTGATTCTTCTATAACTGTCTCGACGATGTTCACTGGTAAAACGTAACCCGCTATACTGACATCAAACTCTATTTCTTCTCGGTACGTAACACATCTGTAGATTGCTTTTTTGCAACGACGAATACAGTTGCATTCCTTTTCTGCATCCCTTGAAACAAGTGATATGTAAAGGTCTCGGGTGTTCTTTGCCTCATTACTTGTTTGACATTCTGGTATTTTCGTTGGCGGAACAAAAGGGAGGCTAAAACACACGTAGAAAATAAAATTATGGTAATAGAAAGATAGAAGAACCAATAACAGAAGTAAGTTGCTTGGGACGACTATGGTAATAATTTTTAGATTATAATACAACCTGCCAACTTACAAACACGCTGTTTGCTTACGGATTTTATCTAAATTTACTTATAATTTACCATTTCACCCTCTATAATGTGAAGGGCGAGAAGGAGGAACCACAGCAAGGATCATCAACACTCCTTAGTAGAAGCGATCTTTACCTTTTTAATTTAGTATTTCACTCATGTTCGTTTTTTTTTTAAACCCAGAGATCATATAAAAATAAACGGGCACAATTATTTATGTTTGAGAATCTAGTGAGGATGCAGGATAATATTACTACATAAATATATATATACTGGATATTTAGCTTGGTAATGTGTTTATTTTACCTGCATGAGCTGTTTACCTGCATGAAGTTTAATCTAGGCATTTTAAAAAGAAAAGATAATTGTATTAATCATCTATTATTACCCACTGGTCATATTATATCCTACCTGGGACAGGGTTTTTCACTGAATGTACCTTCTGCATTTTTCACTCTTCCCCCAGTTTACGTTCTGCACTCCTTTTGCTAAATTATTATTTTTTAATTGATGTTTGGTTTCTTCATTTACTCCCGTGTTTTTATTTGTCCCGTCTCCTCCTGCAATTTCAATTCTGTCTTTAGGAATAAATTCTAGAGTTTATTATTTCCCACCTCCCTCCGCTAATTCTAATGAACATCATTCAGTGTTACCAAGAAGACTGCATCCACACCAGTAAGGAAACCTGTGTTACATTATGGTAAATTTTACTCATATGACTGTGACCAATAGAAACCACGAAGTGATATTTAACATATAGTATTGCCTAGTAGTGAAGTGATTTTTTTATAAGCCCTAGGCTGAATGTAAAGATGATTGTGGTTTTACATTGTTTTGAGGGAAATGCTGCCATTTTTGATTAGCGTCAATGTCTTGCACATTGGATGATTTTTACTTTTAGATATAAACAAGTTGTGTAAATTGTTCAGGAGTAAAGGAAACATAATAATACAGCACTGAAAATCATACACTTAAAATGATAAGATTTGGGACGCCCTTATTATGGGCTTATAGTTCATTGAGATGAAAGTGACTGTGATTTAAACCAACAAACCCCAATTGGAGATATAGTTCTCATAGTCCCCCATTTGAGTTCTCAGTGGGAATCATTGTTACGTCAGCTCATGAAGTATAGGTCCATAACAAAGCTTTACTGGGTCCGAGTTATTTTTTGGTGCATGATTTTTCGGTGTTGCACAATTGTATCATACACTCGTTTAGGATTACGAGCTGGCAAGTCGAAGTACCTAGTTTGGTGCACTGGTCCGGCTTAGAAACTGGAAAGCAATATGCATGTCAACAAAGGCCATTCACTATCAGCATTGAATGAAGGGCCATCTAGTGATATTTTTCGGGGCTAATGTTGAAGTACTATCAAAATTATTCCTTTTAAATTTCAACCACTTGTTGGATATCCTTTTAACAGCTACAGAATTTGTCTTCACTGGCAATCCTGAAACCGTGCATACCACAGTTGTAATCTTACCCACAAGTGCCTGTGAAGATTGTAGTACAGCATATCTTGTCGTGTTGATGCTGTTGCCCATGAATCTGATATTGCATTCACGATTTAGCCAGTATAAATTACAAATTTCTTTAGGATACATGGCCGTTTTAGAATTTCTGCTGGCATCAGATGACTGCTTAACGAGGCGATATATCTGAAGCTTCAAGGCTCATGAAAAAACGGTAAGTTCAATACAATACAATAATGTTGGATAATAATTCGTCAAAAATCAGCGTTGCGGCTTTCACTGAACTACGGGTAAAATCAATCTTTACTACAAAGTGCACTAGATTGCCCCTAATATGAAAGGACATTTTTGCGCTAATGTACGGCGTTGCCACCTCTACCAATTATTGCAGTATTAGTTTCACGCTCATGCTGACATTCAGTCCAGCTTAACCAACTGCTGATGGTGGCTGCAATGAATAGCAAGCTGTAAATCAATTACGCTTAAAACATTAATCTTCAAGGATCTCAAGTTATCTGGATAACGGCGTGTTATGTATATCAGTTGCTTGTTGTCCGTTTAAGCCTTTAGCAGGAATTAAACCGAGAATCCATACTTCATTCAACAGTTAGCCGCATCTGTACTCCTATTTCGACAAATAGTCTGGGCGCCAAAAGCAGAAAGTACCAGAAATCACGAGTGTTTCACAAGAAGTTTAAAACATTAAATGATGAAGGATCTCAGATAAACGACAGTCGTTATCATAATGGCTAACCCTTAAAGTGATTGAAACTATGTGCCTTGTCCAGTACGCAGTGCAATTATAATCTCATCAAACAAAAAGAAAATTCAAAATTGATCCCAGAATACTGCCATTAAACTTTGATTACGCTGTGTTAGGATAAGTTTTGCTGGATATTCTTTGTATGGGGGGGAGACCTCAAGACAGGCAAGAATCCCCACAAATACAAGCATAAGACAATTTTTTTTTCGGAAAATTATTTGTGCCCTTGGTCACAAATAAAATGAAGAAATCCCAATAAAAAAATATGAAAGTGTAGAGATAGACAACTAACATTCAGCCATCAAATCCAAGATGGCTGAACGCTAGTCTGCTGTCTTCACAATTTCGTGTGTTTTTATTGTCATTTCATCATCTTTTATTGTAAGCAAGAGTGCAAATAATTGCCCGAAAAATAAAATTACGTCTTATGCTTGCATTTGTGGGGAATGTTGCCTATCAGGAGGTCATACAACATAGTTTACCATTGACCCATAATTTAATTTGAAGTCAGTATTTTCAGTTAGTTAAAGCTTCTCTCTTTGGTAAAAGCGTATCCAGTTTCCGATTTAAAAATATATATTTGGTAATATTGACTGGATTCCAGATTTACGACCAGACTTACCTGCAGGTGATGGATGCAAAGAGTTTGTGTTCCAAACATTTCTTACGGCACTCAAAAAATGATTCTGATGACACGCAAGGGTGTATTGGAGTGTTTAAGTATTCAACCTGAAAAAAAGAAAATGAAAAGTCTGTTATTATTGAGAGTGTTTTTCTTGGGTTTCATATTGATGACAGGTGCGAACCAGAGTAACAGAGCTTCTAATCCTGTTCTAATGTGGTGGAACACTGTGAATTTAGAGCCTTTCAGCTGCATGTTTTGCACGTTGGACTAATCAATATAGAGCAAATTCTTAAGTGAAAAGTACTATGCACTTAAAATGGCTTGAGGGTAAGGCAGCTATCCTACTTAAACTGTGAAGACTTTAAACGAAGTAAGAGTTTGATACATAAGCTTAATTAAAAAAAAAATGCCACCAGCTTAAGATCCATAAATATCAGGAAGATATTGATTGTTTTTTTTTGCTGCAGAATACCGAAAAAAAAAGTTTAAAATACAGCTTGTGAAAAATAATTGTATCTTAGGGGAAATTATTGTGTGGTGCAATTTTATCTTGTGGTGCAAGGTTATCGAGTGGGGAAGTTGCTACCAAAGTATGAAAAGGAGGCCGACTCAAATACTATAAACATACAGATTTTGTATGTGTAGAGATAATGAAGGAGAAGAGAAGCACAATAAGTATCATTATAGTGGTTATGATTTGAATGTGTAAAAGCATCTTTCTTTAATACATGGGAAATTCATTTTAATTGTATGACTTTAAACTGACTAAATTTATTTTAGTAGCATGATAGAAAGTTGAAGCCAAACTTAATGGGTATAAATTAAACCTGACTGTGAGTTTGGTCCAGATGTTTCAAGCGTGCATGGATGCCGGCAAACTTTCATAAAGAAACTGGGGTACTATTGAAGTAAGGGGTAATAATGACCGGCCCACACTGAGTTTGGAACCTTGGAAAGTGTTCCTCGCCTCAGGTGCTTGTTAGTGTGGCGAGGAGAAAGAAAATGTGGGGGAGTCGCTGTGGCACGTCCCATACCAGAAAACCCCCACGTGGCACTCGTGTGATGCAGGGCCAGAAGTCACATATCCAGGGCCCTGCACCAGGAAGCTAACACCGTCGTCTATCTTGGTGAGATGGCAGACTAAGCATTCCGCGAGGCGAGGCCACCAAGGACGCCACACACACCACCTCCCTTGATAACCCAAACAATTCGGGTCGGTGATGCAGATGGATACAGCACAAGCTGCCTCCCCACATCGACAGGACCCAAAAGGTCATAGCCGATTGACCTTAGGCCAACTCGTCCAGTCCTCCGGAATAAGGAGCCAAAGCCCGAAAGCCAGGACTCTGCCTCCACGGATTACTTGGTTGCAGCACACGGCCAACATGCTGGGGAATGAGGATGAAAAGTCCAGTGCCCAGAATGGGCAAAAACCCAAAAGGGGATCCAAACCGCCAAAAATCCTCTAAGCAGCCACCCCGGGCCCGGTTTGTCTGGATGACCCTTCACCTCTTTCCTTCTAGTGCTTACAGCGGGTGTCCCCCCCCCCCCCCCGGCCACCATACATACCATAGGTGGATTTGCAAACCGTAGTGTTAGGGTCGCTAGTGTTAAAGACAGACCAAAAACCCTCCGCCGTGCAGACCCTGGGCACACTAACAAACCGTGATCTTGGGTTCCCTTTTAGTGGCTTTCTACGACACGCAGGGGTATGGTGGGCTTATTCTACCCCAGCCCACAGGGGGATTTAGCGTCTAGGCCATTCACTCGTAAAGCGATCATTCAGTTTTGATGTAGATTTACAAAGTACATCTAGGTTCATACAAGATCTCAAGCAAAAAATTCAAGCACTTTCAAGGACTTTTTAAAAACCAATATAATTTTTCAAGGACTTTTCAAAGAACCTTTCTAATTACAAACTTGCCAACAACATACTGGTGTCACTAAACACAGAAATAATCATAATTTATTAGTGCAACTTGATAAGGGAAAAAGCACCAAAAAAACACTAATCGAAAAAAATACTGACTGAGAACTCAGCCGCCGGAACTCCTGTAAGTACCTTGCTGGTAGAGTGGAACCCTTCGGAAGGGACGCCAGAGCAAAAATGAAACTGCCACCTCGGACAAGCCAAGGGGCAACTGGCATACTCCCAAGCCTCAAGACGCAGGGCATTTCAAAGGCTATCTCCTGACAGGACTGCTGGAGCCTATCGCGGAAATCACCCTTACCCACCCTGCGTCTACCGACCCGCAAGTCTGGCCCAAAAACCATGGACCAAGCAGGACTGGATTGCACAGCACACAAACGCACAGCATACTGAATGGCAAGCTGTCGCCGACGAATGGCCAAAGGTGGCTCCGAGGCCTCAGCATAGAGGCTGACCACTGGAGAAGTTCGAAAAGCCCCAGTCGCCACACGCAGGCCACTGTGATGCACAGTGTCCAACATCCGGAGAGTGGAGTCACTAGCCGAATCATAGACCATACACGCATAATCAAGTTTGCTGCGGACAAGGGCACGGTAGAGGCGCAACATGGCAGCGCGATCGGCACCCCATAAAGTGCCCGACAGGACCCGCAAGATGTTAAGCGCCCGCAAAGCCTTGTCTTTAAGCTGACGTAAGTGTGGAAGCCAAGACAACCTGGAATCGAACACCAGACCCAGGAAACGTGCCTGTGGGACAACAGGAATTTGTGCCTGTCCCAAGTACAGGCAAGGATCCGGGTGCAGTGTTCGTTGGCGGCAAAAGTGGATGCACACAGTCTTGTCCGGAGAAAACCGGAAACCATTACTTACCGCCCAGGTCTGGACTTTGTTAATTGCCAGCTGTAGCTGCCGCTCGCAGGTCTGCATGCGAGCTGCCCGAAAGCGCAGGCCGAAGTCATCGACAAACAATGACTGGGGAACAGCAGCTTGCTGAGCAATGGGGTTGATCCCTATAGCAAACAAGACGACACTAAGAACACCTCCCTGAGGCACACCATTCTCCAAGACAAACGGGCGGGAAAGAGTCGCCCCGACACGAACGCGAAAAGAACGGCCCGAGAGGTAAGCAGAAAGCAACAGTGGCATCTGTCCCCTCAAGCCATAGTTATAGAGATTACGGAGAATCCCATAACGCCACGTCGTATCATACGCCTTCTCCAAGTCAAAGAAAACCTGAACCAGATGATGACGCAGGCGAAAAGCCTCCCTCACATCTGATTCAAGGGCAACTAGATGATCGATAGTTGACCGAAACCGTCGAAAGCCACACTGGGACACAGATAAGAATCCCCGTGATTCCAACACCCACACCAACCGCTCACTGACCATCCGTTCCATAAGTTTACAGACACAGCTAGTCAGAGCGATTGGGCGATAACTGGAAGGAGAAGTAGGGTCTTTGCCCGGTTTTACAATAGGGATGACCACTGCAGTCTTTCATGCTGCTGGAATAGAGCCCTCTGCCCACACACGGTTGAACATCCCCAGCAAGAACTGCTGGGAGGCAAGGGTCAGATGTTTCAACAGTTGATAGTGAACATCATCAGGCCCCGGGGCGGAGTCATGCGACTTGGACAAAGCTGAAACAAATTCCTGCCAGGTAAATGGTAAATTGTACTCCTCTAGCCCATCGGAGCGAAAGTCAAGAAAGCGAGCCTCTTCTCTACGCTTAATCCCGAGGAAACCAGGATCATAATGGTCATCACTCGAGACCCGCGCAAATGCAGACGCAAGACAATTGGCGATATCTGGCACAGAAGAGATCACGGTATTCGCGACCTTCAGCTGTGAAACCGGGGAAGGCACGCTCCTCCCCGAGATCTGGCGCACCTGCTGAGAAGGCGTGATCGACGAAACATAAGCTGCCCACGAAGCACGTCTAGCCTCACGGATGACATACCTGGCACGGGCACGACAACGCTTAAACGCTACAAAGTTGCCAGTAGTCGGGCTGACCGTGAATGCACGCAACGCTCGCCGGCGGGCCTGAATGGCCTGCCCGCAAGCAGGCGTCCACCACGGAACAGGAACCCGCCGCGGCTGTGTGGACGTACGCGGGATAGTAGCATGAGCAGCAGCAAGGACCACATCAGTGAAATGAGTGGAAAGTTCATCCACATCAGAAAAGTCCTCAACCGCACGCTGAAACACAGCAGCCTCAGCAAAGGCTGACCATTCAGCACGCTTAAGCGCCCACCGGGCTGGCCTGGAAGCCACAGAACCCCCTTGTGTTGTGGACAGCACAATGGGGAGGTGATCGCTTCCATGCAGATCGGCAGTGACAGCCCAAGTGAAGTGAACTGGGATAGCCAGCGAGCAAAAGGCTAAGTCCACCGCTGACCAATTGCCCGTTGCCAAGTTACAGTGTGTCATGGCTCCATCGTTCAGGATGCAAACGGACCCCCTCCGCATCCACTCCTCAAGGATCCTTCCCTTGTTGTCAGTATTAGGTCCTCCCCACTGGACGTGGTGGCTGTTAAAGTCGCCCAGCAAGAGGAACGGGGCAGGAAGCTGTCGAACCAGGTCCTCCAGGTCACCAACCCCAAAGACCTCATCCGGTGGCAAATACAGCGAACAGACAGTAATATCCAATTGGAAAGAAACTCGAACTGCTACCGCCTGAAATCTAGTGTGCAGAGGCACACTGGCATGCGGCTGAGAGTGTTGAACCAGCACTGCAACACCACCATGTGCACGTGGCACAGGGTCTGCATCCAGACGGTAGACAGAGTAACCCCTAACAACCGGATTATCCGACGCCTTAAAGCAAGTTTCCTGAAGGCAGCAGCACAGAGGTCGCAAATGCGACAAAAGCAGTCGCAGCTCTTCCGCATGGGTCCGATAACTTTGGCAGTTCCACTGAACGATGGACTGCGCAGGCATTAGGACGGGCTTAAGACTGAATCATCCTCCTCAACTCTTCCCCTGGGCGACCCGAAAACATCTGAATCCTCCCCCGAATCAAAAGCCGGAGTGAGGTCCAGAACGAACTTGTCCTCGGAAGGAGGAAAAAGCCCAGAAGAAGTGGAACAGGAAATATCTCCCTGCTCCATGGGTAAAGGGGGATCAAATTGTGGAGGGGACGCAATGGACCCCTCAGCAAGCTGGTCGTTCGACGACTGTTTCACCTTCTCTCCTGGTGGCAACTTCCTCACGGGTGGTGCTGAGGATGTACCAGCAGGAGCCTTCTTCGACACTTTCTGTGGTGCACTCCGGGCAGGAGGAGGCTTAACTACAGCCTTAACCTGCCTGGGAACAGTTACAGGAACAGGAACAGTAACAGTAGCAGGCTGGGCAGATGTCGACGGCAAGGCATCAACCGGTTTCGAAGAACCCAAAAGACCCTGCAAAGATGGATGTTGCTGGGTCAACAAAGTAACAAGCATGCCTACAGTGCTCGTCAAAGACCTGAGCTCAGCGCGCAAATCCGCTAAATCAGCAAACTCACTAACTGGGCCAGGCAATGGCACACTGCACACCTGTGCAAAAGATCTGGTCATCGGTGCTGCCGATCTAAGCGGGCATTTAGGTACAAAGGGAAGTTTAAAATGTCATATTTCATTCATTATTTCAATAAGTATACTTCTTAAGCGGGTATGTGATGGATCTCCATTGATCCAGCTGTGTGTGTCTTCATGTTCTAGATACTGAGGAAGTATACCCAGTTATATGTAACAAGTACCCTAGGCAAAGAAGGATAAAAGTACGGTCACCTTGACTGAGGAGCATGAAGTGCATTCTTTAATGTAAAAAAGTCTTGCCATTGCATATATTGTCAACATTTTAAATAGGCTGTAGTTCCAAAACTACATAACAGAATATTTGATTAAGGAAAAACTGGGATTTCATCCACAGCACATTCAACCGTCAGCATTAGTGCTTCAAACACAAAATTTTTTTCCAGTATATGTTCAGTGGAAGTTCGGAAAGTTTTCCAAGGCTTCCACTGAATGTTCAAAATGATAATGAGATTACAACTGAAGACGAGTTTTTTTTTTATCAGTAATTAGTGTAAATCAGTTTGAACTGTTACTGATTTTTCTCGGTAACTTGCACTGAGGTATAGAATAAGAAACAATTTTGGACGATTTGGCATCTGTAGTTATGAGGTCTCACTTTCCTCAGAACATTCATTTTAGTGAACTTCACCCGGACCACTGCACTGTGACTGAGGTTGGCGCTAATGACCAAGCTGTCGACGCGCCATTAAGCCTCATCCCCCCCCCCACAATGATTATTAACCATCTGGAGATTAAATTGACACTGATTAGTATAAGAAATAAGTTTTGAGATGCTAACTCTGATCCCGTGTCATTACAGTTGAGTGATAACAATTGTTAAGAGGAGCTGAATAGTCTGAAAAACATTTGCAGCAAAGTGCAACCGCACCAACTAATAAGTGACGTGATAGTTTTACGTGTTTAGCCGAAATAATATACAAATACCAGTTACTGAACTAGCGAAGGCTATACCATTCAGGCTCGTGCATTGTTTGCTGACTATAACAAAGTGCAAATCTAGTTCACTCACCATTTGTTTGTAAAGAGTCATGATTTGTAATGCTTTTCCGGAGTATGCAGCGTTCTTCCTTATATCAATTAGTTCTTCGTCATCAGGTAAAAAGTATACCTGAAGTTATATTAGGCAATAGTTTAAAACAAGTATGTAAGCAAAAGTGGTCACAATTTATGATCATGTATTTTACATTTACATGGTATTCCAAACAGAACTACCCGTGAATTGATTTACAGTATCAGAAAACATAGGCAAACATCTTGCTGTCTACATAAACAATATTAACAGTGTTTTTTTTTTTATAGGGAAATGTGTTGAGACCATACGAGACTTCGAATTTTCAGTCTTGCTTTGTCTCATCATCGGCAGTCCTGGTCACGGTTTCGTCTCATGTGTTAGCTTATTGGTCTCAGTTTCGGCCTAGTATTGAAACACGAGGCGAGACCGAGACCAAGGCAAGTTTCATCTCGTGTCAAATGCTGCCTGAGGACGTTTCCCTTTGGCCGTGTCAGTATGGCTCAGCGGTAGGACCTCCCCTTCAGTTTTGAAGGTCGTAGGTTCGTTTCTCCGCTCAGACGGTCTGAAGTATAATTCCAAAAGATAATGTAAATAGGCCTGCATCTGTATTTACTGACTAGTGGACGTGCACCACATTAAAATTCAGCTTGCATCTTTGGGTTCAATTAAACATAAAATAGTCTGTAGTTGAGGGACGGTTAGGAACTGTAGTGCTACAGCAAATTTAATATATGTTTCAGAGATGGAAAAAATGTCTGACAAAGTTAAAAGTGGTAACGCAATGTTGCTCACTACAGTATGTATATATTCAAGGAAAAATCCTAGTGAAATCGTATCACCTTAGTGCCGGACAACTGCTAAAATGGACGATGAGATTTTGTGATAAAGGTTCTATTCATTAAAATGTGGGCAGTGACAGAGGCGCACTGATTATTTAAGTTCTGCTGAGCACATGTCTTACCGTTCAGTACTGGGCATTTATTTTCTGTGTGAAGTCTATGTAGAAATTACAAGGGTCCTCTTATTCTAAACAAATTAGGCATAAGTTATGCTCATCTTGCTACTAGTGTAAAAGAATTTGGCACAACTATTGTATAGGGTAAGCTGACTCCATTATGTCATGTCATTTGAATCATGCAATTTGCAGAACTCGCTTTCAACGATATTATCATTGGCTTATGGTTTTAAATCTTCGTAAAAAGAAAATTAAATCATCATTTAGTTATTTCTTTTTTGTGGTAAGTTGTAAAGAAATAAATGACTTTTAACTTGTGTATGAAATGCATCAGGGAGAATGTTTTTCAATTTAAAATGCACCCACACAAATGGGATTTGAATTCTGCACAGCATGTAAAAGTTAAGGTGTCCATCAAGGCGGGTGCACGACTGCCCTCTTCCACCTGCATATAAGATATTCCTAAATACATTCGTAAATAAAATCCAATCGAGTAAAATTATATGGAGAGATGTGCATGGTTCAGTAATAAAACAGCCATGTTTAATCGCACCATTTGAGTTATCAGACCACTGGTCTCTACTATTCTGATTCTGAATACCACAACTTTGCCCATTTTTTATGGGTGGACTGTTCTCATTTAAACATCAGATAAAATACGAAGGAAATGAATATTTTGGTAACACTGGCTGTTTTACATAATTTGGAAGTTTTAAATTTCGGGTTAATATCAAGTTCCACCGGATGGTTTTGCTTGTCTTCAAAATGGATTGATGCTCGCTGGTCATCTTTGCAACTTGTCTCTGCCCAGTTTCTATTTTGGAACTTCTAATCAAAGTTTTCTAGTGGAAAATCATCCTAGTGTCTTCCCGTATACTGAATGCTGGAGAGTCTGCCTGACTGCAGTTGATTCACGTGACACTTTCATAATACACCACTGTGTAAATAGTTTTCCACCTCATATTCCTTTTGGTAGGTTTCCATAATGACAATTACATCCCATTCAATTGCGCGTGTGTATAAGTATATTAGTAAATTATACCAGTTTTTTTTTATCAAATTTACATGTATTATTCTTGCAACTTCTTTTTTTCCGTCATTGTTTAAGATTTCATTGTATTTTTGAAATCTTCATATACGTCATTTATGCTTTCATTTTCAAACGCCATTATCCCTTGGTTTTTCTTCTTCTGTCATTACTTTTTCTCAGTTCTTCTAAATCTTCATCACTCTTTATTTTGCGTACATGCACTTCTTTTTCAGTTTTTCTTAGGTTTATTCTTCCGTCTTTAACCAAATGAATTTTAATTTATCTTTCAGTTCTTGTTTTGTTTTCCACATTACTGATTTGTAGTTAAGCAGTCATATGTTCATTCACATATATTTTGTTGTCACTTCTACCTTCGTAAACAACTTTATTTGTTACATTTCTCTTTCTGCTTCTTAGCCAATCACCTCTGTATTCTCGGCACTTAAATTGTATAAGGATGGTTTCTGGTTTGCCTTTTTTCTTGGTCGGCAATCTATGCACTTTATCAATTTTCCATTCTTCAAAATTCTGAATCTCTAGGGCATCTGCTAGGCTAAGGATAGTATTTTTTATCTGCTCTTTTTTGTAGTCATCAATTCCAAATAGTTCTATGTTTTTGTTTCTTAAGTATTGTTCTGCTTCATTTTGATTTTGTTGTAATTCGTTTAGTGTTGTCTTAATTTCTTTTGTTTTTCTGTTTCTTCATGCTTGCTTCTTCCCATTATTTCTTCCAGTTTTTCAATTCTTTTTGAGAGATCAATGTTCACCTTCTTTATTTCTTTATTTTCTTTTCTCATTTCTTCATACATCTCTTCCATGAATTTTATTACTTCCAGAATTTTTTCATTATCTTTTTTCAGACCCAACAGTGTACATTCTATTCTTCCTGTTGCTAAGTCTCTTTCTTTTGGTTGTTATATAATTTTGTCACTTTCGTCTTTCTTTCCCTTTTTATTTTCCGATTTGGTTTCATCTCCTCTTCGAGATTTTCTTCCTCACTCTCACCCTCATTTTATGTATCCTCAGCATCGTCATCATTTGTGTTCGAGTTTGTTCTTCCTTTTCTGCACCGCTTGCATTTCCAATCTTTTTTTTCTTTTTTCCCATCGCCTTAACGTTAATAATAATAATAATTTATTCTGTTAAGCATACATACAATGTAATACACAATAACAAGGCACGATGCATAAATGCATGTGTACACTGAATTTGAATGATTTTGACATTTTTTTACTACATTCATCATCGTTCTGTACATATATATATTCACACATTAAACTTAGTTTGATATAATTTGTTCAATTTTTATCCATTGATAACGACCTTTTAGCAAGTTTTTTTTTTAACATTTTAACTCTTAAAATCATTTCTGATGTTCATAGATATTTTGTTGAGAATTAATGGAATCGCAAATAAGCAACCTCTTTTCCATAAGAGTTTCTCCAAAGTGGAGCCTTAAGCCATGCCGTCGTTTTTGTGCCGGTTTGCTCAGTTGGTGTTTGTAAGATAGAGTCGAACAAATAATTAGTAATAATAGTAAGTTTGTACAAATTTTTAAAAGTTAGTAGTTTATAAGCTGAAATAAGCTCCTTAGTGGTTTTATTATTATTGATACCAACAAGGTTTTTATTGCCTTATTTAAAGTTTTCTGCAAGCGATCGATGTACCACACGTCGATAATAATAATAATAATTTTATTGTAACAAGGCTCGAAGTTTAAATAAAAAACTTGTGTGAGTTACAATATAAATTAATATAAAGTAACACTCATTGTTTACACAAAAATACACTTGTTATACTTACACAAAAATTACACTCATGATTCTCAATAGATAATACATTAGATGTTTTTTTTTTGTTTTCACCAACGTACTGTAAACCTTTTAATTACTGTTTTATTACATAATTTTGTCTTCGCCTATACATCATTAGTCCAAATATAGCTTAAATTGTTTTTGCTTCAGTCTAGTTTTTAGTTGTCCTTTGCTTTGTAAATTTCGTAATGAATCATCTAATTTATTGAAGGTGTTTGGAATGTAGTAGGCCATATTTCTTAAACCATACGCGTTATTCTAATTTGGTATATAAATCGTATTATTTTTTTTCTAAGTCTTTCTCCTTTATCTTTATCATAATTTGTATACTTGTTTATAAAATAATTTTTGTAATAAAATTATTTGCAATTTTGTAATTTTTTCTAATAGAATTTGGTATATTAAATCGTATTGTTTTTTTTTCTAAGTCTTTCTCCTTTATCTTCATCATAATTTGTATACTTGTTTATAAAATAATTTTTGTTTCAATGACATAGTTGCGGATATTTGCAATTTTTAGTATCTTATTAATAAACAGATTATTAATTATAACGCTATCTTTTCCAAAAAGTACTTTAACTGTTTTATCTTGTATTCTTTGTAATTGTTGTATGAGCTGTTGTAAATCCATACACTTCAATTCCGTATCTTGTTGTGCTTTCCACCCAAGCATCATACAAAATCTTTTTATTTTTATTTTTGAGCACGTGTTTAACATTGTATTGTTTTGGTAATATGTTACGTAACTTTGTAATTAATTTTGTAAAATGCTCCTCGCAATGTTTGTCAATTTCCATTCCCAGATATTTTCCGCAATCTTTACATTCAATTTTTTAACATGTTAGTTAACAGTTTTGACCACCTATCATCAATTTACAGTTTTCAGAGTGTGATATAATATTAATAGCTTGTTTGTTTTTCATTTTTGGAACTGTTATATTTAATTGTATTGTTTTCTCTTCACTTATGTAAATTTCATTTTCAGTGAGCCATACACTTACTATATCAAAATCTTTTTGTAGGTTTTTTATCATTTCTTCATAATAATAATTTATTGATATAATTATTGTATCATCAGCAAATATGAATAATACAGTCGCATTTACACTATCTTGAATATCATTAACATATATTAGAAATAATAGCAGTCCTAAGACTGATCCTTGAGGTACTCCAAACTTAATATTTTTATAATCACTTTATTGATTTTCTATTTTAACTGATGCTTTCCTATTGTTTAAATAGCTTGTTAATATTTCTAATATTTTCCCTCTCATTCCTAAGTTGTCACATTTCATTCTTAATTTTTTGTGATCAATTGTATCAAATGCTTTTTGAAGATCTATTAAAACTGTGCCTACATATTTTTTTTCATCTAGAGCTTAAGTGATTACTTCACTTATTTCAACAAGTAAATCTGGTGTTCCTTTCCCTTTTGTGTATCCATATTGTTTATTGTTTATAAGTTATATTTATCTAGGAATTGTCTTACTTTATTTGCAAAATGTTTTTCCACTATCTTACCTATGATTAATAAGAAGGAGAACGATCTATAATTATCTTTATTTGTTTTATCCTCTTTCTTGTATGTTGGTCTTATTACTTGTATTTTTAAGGGGTCTGGCCAAACTTCTTTCTCAAACATAGCATTTATTAATTTACGTATGTATGTGGATGTATTTTCTTTTGATTCTTTAAAATTTATTGTATTGAAACCGTCGTTCCCTGTTGCCTGCGTATTTTTCAGTTCATTTATTATTCATACAATATCTTCAGCATATGCATTTGCTGTATATATCGTATTTTTGTTTGTTTTATTTTTTGAATAATGTAGTTTATAATGATCACTGTTGAAGTAATTTTTTCTTTTTTCGTCAAGTTTTTGTCTTAGTGTTGGTACTTGCTTCATTAAATGTTCATTAAACTCATTTCCCAATTTACCTAATTCGATCCCCTCAAAGGTTTTAGTAAGCATTTTATCAATTTTTTTCTTTTGTTATTTCTTTTCAACTAAGTTCATTTATTAGCTTCCAGATACTTTTATCTCTATTGTGTAGTTCTTCTATTTTTTTTTGTAGTATAACTGTTTACAATCCTTAATATCATTATATATTTTTATCTTTAATGCTCAATACTGTTGTAATATTTCCTTATCTATACTATTTATTGTGTTTTTTTTTAATTTGTTTCCATAACTTATTTTTTATTTATCAATTCACGGTTTCTTGATTTATTCACACCTTTCTTTTTTTTATTTTTATTAGTATTTTTATTAGTTTTTCCTTTATTAATTATTTTTTTCTTGTGCAGTTCATAAATTTCCGTTATTAGGCCACTTTAAAAAAGATAGTTGGTTCTCGGGCATTTTTCTCAAGAATTCCATGCGGGCGGGTGGAATTTATATTTAATTTTTTTAATTTTGCAACCCTATTTTTCCATGCATTTTGGGGCATTATTTTTTAGTTTGGGTAAAATAAAGAATACTGCCTCATAATGCTTCTTATCACGTGTCCACACAATTATTTAACGACAAGAATGGTAATTTTATTTTTCAATTTCCACACAGAGGGCTATATTTGTTCTGTAACTATTGTTTTTTTGCCGCGTCGTTTCTTTTCATTTGTCTTCAAAAAATCGATGCGGGAGGGCCTGAGAACCAACTTTTCTTTTTTTAACATCCTTATGTTTTTAATTTTGTTATACATTTCATTTGGACATTGAATTCCATTTAATTCATTCCAGTCATAAGTTTTTTAATCTTTAATTATTTCCTTTTGATCATATTTTATGTTAAAGTTTTTATCTTCCTCTTGTTTAGTTCCTTTGATTTTTCTTTTTTTTCCTTTTTTCCAAATTCTGCACATGGTAAAATAATGATCTGCCACTTTAATAGTTAGTGTACCACCTTCCACTTCCCACTCATTATTTATTATTTGACATATATATAAATGAAAATATGATCGCAAGTATAGGCTTTGAGAAAGTAATAGAATGACCAACAAGAGAGGAAATAACGAGAGGAAACAATGAAAATAAAATTCTGTCTGGTTTTCTGTATATTGCTAACAGTCTAAAGGAATGTTTTTTTTTTACATTTATCTCTAATCCATCATTGTTTCCAATATTTATTTGATTTATATTTGCTTCAATATTGAGTTGTTCATTAACATATACTAATATGCCTCCTCCTCTTAGTGTTTTTTCCCTCGTATTATGGAAGCATCTATATCCACTCCATTTATAATTTTCCACTTCTGCTTCTTTAACATTTACTTCTGTTAATACGACAATTTCCCAAGTTATCTTCATTTGTTCTATATTCCATTTGAGTAATTCCCAGTTTTTTCGCAAACTTCTGGTATTTACATGTATCGCAGTAAGACTTATACTTTCTCCCAAAATACAATCCTTACACTTTTTCACTTCACCATGTGTGTCGAAAATCTTGGTTTTATACATTGATAGCATCTTGCACTTTCAGATCCTCATCTGATGTAATTAACATGATTAACATGTTTTCGTATTTTCTGGCCATAACTTTACCTCTCAGGAAGCGCACATATTTGATGCCATTTGCCTTTGCAAACTTTTTTGTTTTCCAAAATAATTGCTAGTAGTAAGGTGTCATATTTTGACTGAGGTATACTCGGCTTATATCTATATTTCTATAGACATTGTCATTTCTCACAATCATTTTTTTTAATTTTCTAACCAAGCATCCCTTAAAAATTCTGCTTTTAAACTGCATTATAATTGGGCTTTTTTGTTTTTGTGTTTGTTTGGAATGTGATGTACAGCCTCCACTTGTTCTGGTCGATAATTTGAATGTTAAAATTGTGTGCTACTCTTTGTACTATTTTTTGGAGGTTTTCTTGGGGTAGAGAGTTTAACTGGCGTATGTTCACATTCTGATTTCCATCGTATTGTTCTTTTTCTTGAGTGGTAAGTGTAATTCTTATAGTTTTTTTCTATATGTTGATCTTTTTTTGCTTTATTTTCAAGTTGTACTAGTCGTTCATCCATTTGTCTTATTTTTATCTTCATTTGTTCTTGGCTAACAAAATTCAGTGACGTTATAATTTCTTCATTTTCTTCCTGTAGTTTTGTGACTGTGTCATACATGCCCATTCATTTTTTCTTGTATTCTATTTATTGTTGCCATCAACTACTGCATTTCCAGGTTTGTTCAGTTTCACATTCTGTTGGTTTATTGAGCCGCGCTTCTTCTTTTGGCCTTTCATCTTTCGTCCTTTCTTCTTCTTTCTTTTTTCTCTCTCCCTCTTTTCTGTATCATCTGCTTGCTCTGCTTCACTTTCATTTTTTCAGCTGTATTAATTTTGTCTTTCTCCTCTTTATCTTTTTTTGCTTGCTTTTTTGTGTTCTGCATCTTTTGCATTTCTATTCTTCTTTTTTTGCACTTTTTCCATTCCATGTTTTAGCTGAAATATTAGTACAATTATAACTTTCACATATCACATTATCACTTTCGTTTCCTAGTTTGTCCTTGCAATCACCACAACGCATGTTTATTTTTAGTTTCCAATTCTGTTGTTAGTGTCAGTGTTGATTTCAGTTAGTTTCAGCCCAGATCACTTAGTTACTACTTTTCAAACGCACAATTTTTCTTCAATGGCTATCACCTCCTCCTTCTTATTGACGTTTTAGCCTCAAATGTTTCGTCTTTTGTCAAGTATTAGGCACACTTACGAATTCTTTTCCAGCACTCTTGTCAATCACTGTATCTTCATAGTTATTGCACTTGCATTAGATTTACGATTTGTGCTGTTATTACTTGCATTTACACTAATTTTCTGGAGCGTTTTTCAAATCCCCTACATCTTGGAAAAACAATAATAATAATAATAATCTTTATTACATTTACTGCACGAAACTTAGAGAGTCTGTATGTGCCTGACACATATTGTTACAAAATCAATAGAACAGTTTAAATTACATAAAACCTATAGTCTTACTATGTTGTTGGTTAGTAAGTTTTGTTATGTACAGACTATTTACAATTGTTATTCATTACATACACCACCTTATTTACAAATCACATTTCAAAATTAATCGTATTTATTTTTCTGACAACAGCCATTTCTTGATTGCCTTTTTCATAGTAAATTTGCAGTTAATTTGTCTTAGATTTTCAGGTATTCTGTTTAAAATGTTTGGTATTAAAAGTGGAAGATTTCTTTTGCCGTATGAGTTTGTCTATACTGGGACTTTAAGCCAGTTATTATTTCCTCTTATATTTCTATTAACAGGTATTTTAAATTCTTTTTAAAAATAATTTTGCATTATAATTCCATATTCAAAGATTTGCTTAAAGTTCAAAATATTGTTTTCTTTCATTATCTTTCGGTTTTTTGTTTTCCGATTTTCTAAAAAGAACTTTTACTGCTTTATTGAGTACTTTCTAAAATCTTAAATTCAGGCCATTAGAAGTTGATCCATAGACGTCACTAGCATATCTAATTTGCGATAAAATCTAGCTTCAAATAAAATTTTCTAGTTTTATTAGTGATTGACTATTTAACCTTATACAGCATTGGTATAGTTTGTTGTACTTTTCTGATTAAATGTTCTACATGATTGTAAAATTTCCAATTTTTGTCGATTTCAATGCGCATGTATCTCGTTTTAGTAACGTTGTTTATAACAGAACAGTTACCGTATAGGCTATTTTTAATATCACAATTTGTACGGTGTAGTTTAATTGTATTATTACTAATTTTCATGATGTCTAAATTTGAAGGAAGTAAGTTTTATTTCCACTTATGTATAATTCATTATTGGCAAAATAGTGATTTATTTTATCGAAGTCTTCCTGCAAATTTTTAATCATATCAGTTTCTTTTGTATTAATACATAACATAAAGATGTCATCAGCATACGGAGTTAAATATGTATTCCAGATTAATGAATCTATATCATTTAGATACAGTATAAACAATAAAGGTCCTAAAATTGAACCTTGTGGCACTCTGAATTCGACATCCATCCACTGACTACAGATATCCCCAATTTTTACACTAAATTTCCTATTACTTAAATAGCTGATCAGTATTTTTAGTATTTTTCCTCTTAAGCCGATCTTGTATAATTTTTCTAATAAAATGTTTTTACCTAAGGTGTCAAATGCCTTTTTTAGATCGATTAGAATTGCTCCAACAAAGTTACCTTCATTGATGGCTCTTGTAATATTATTGTTTATAACAGTTAATGCTGGAACAGTGCTTTTGTTTTTCTGATAGCCAAATTGTGTGGTGCTAAAAATATTATGTTTATATAGGAAGTTTTCAATACATGCAGCAAAATATTTTTCCACAGTTTTGTTTAATACTGGCAGGAGAGTAATTGGCCAGTAGTTATCAAAATCTATTTTCTTTTCCTTTTTGTATACAGGTCTTATGATCTGCAATTTTAGTTTGTCTGGCCATATCTCTGTGTCAATTATTGATGTGATTAAAATCTTCATAAGGATTGCTGTATTTTCTTTGGTTTTAATGAAGAGATCAATGTAAAATCCATTGATCAATATAAAATCCATCAATAACAATAATAATATTAATAATAATAATACATTTATTCTCACTGTAAGAGAAAGAGAAACAGTATAGGGCTTCATAAGGTACCATTTATGTACCTCCCAAGTTAGGAAGGTGGGCATTGGATTGGTAAAAGCAGCTATTGTCAGAAAAATTAGCCTTTAGAGCTCTAGACTAGCAATAATGAATAGCACTAATTCCAAGGTACACCTTAAGCCCACGTCAACATGAATCAACAGTCGGGGAGTTCTGCAATGTCTGTGGTAGAGCAGAGTCGGACTGGCCAGGAAAGGGCGCCTTTGCTATTTGAAGGAATTAATTACAGAGGTGCCACGTGTTTTACTACTAACTTATGCATAGCATCACGTGGTGGCCCCTTCAATCTCGTCTAGAAGGTATGGGAATGTGGTTAAGCTTCCACTCCAAGAGATGTTGGTAGTTTATTTATTGTAGGAAAAGCTTAAGGAATTGCTTTGGGTTAGTCGTTGTCTTATATGGCTTTTACTGCAATTTTAGGGTAGGAAGTGAACGTCAAGTAGGTGTGTCAAATAATGCACGTCCTACCCAAAAATTGCAGTAAAAGCCATATCAGACACTATTTTGGGAGGATTTTCGTAGTTTTACATAATTTCTTTTCCTTGGGTGGAAAGTGGGGAAGAGTTGCGAAGACAGTTTTGAAACCCAAATTGGTGGAAAGAAATTATTGAAAGAAGAAATCTGTGTGTGAAAACAATATCATCTAGGCAGGAATGCACTTTAAAACAGAGCATTCATTTTTCTTGGGGAGAAGGGAAAAAATTACTCAAGGGGTGCCAAACCTGTGACAGCTAGTGGGCTTCTGTGCTAATGGCGCAATTGCAGTATGTCCAATCTGAACCTGCGGTAGAGTGTTCCAAGACCTACCCGCCCGAAGCAAAAAGTAGTGGTGCCTATAATTTGATTTGGCATATTTCCAGTCATACTGCCACGTGTGTCCCCGGGTACGACTTTGACCGGTATAATGAAATATATTGTAGTTCGTATTAATTTATAACAGGTACAAAGGCTAATAACTTGTCTACTATATTCCACGCTCTCCAAGTCTAGTTTTTCAAGGTGTTGACCGTATGACAGGATGCGACAGACTGGTGATCTTTTGGTAAATTTACATTGAACACTCGTGTGTACAAATGCCCTTTTTTCTTAGAGGGATTCCAAATTTCTGAACCATATTCCAAAAGTGGGCGCACATAAACTTTGTATGCTCTCACAAGTGTGCTTGCTGTACTAGAAAGAAGGCATTTAGTCAGGATATTGGCTCTTTTGTGGCCATTGGTGGTAATGTTAGGACAACGAGAGAAGAAATTTAGATCAGTAGTTATTGTAATTCCAACATCTTTAAGGAGGATTACAGAGTTCAACACTTTTTCGTCTAATATGTAGCTTCCAGACAAAGTGGTACCAAATGGCATCAGAACATATTTCCCAATCAAGTGTCCCATGGGTGAAAATGCTTTATGAGCTTTCACATTGTTAAAATGACGAAGGAGTGCAAATGCTATATGAGTTTTCACGTTTTGAGAATGACGAATTGTCAACGTTAAAGGAGTAGGGCACTCTTGAAAATGCTATATGAGCTTCCACATTGTGAAAATGATGAATTGTCAACATTAAAGGGGCAGGGCACTCTTGTGAATGCTTTATGAGCTTTCACATTGTAAAAGTAATGAATTGTCAGCATTAAAAGGTTCTCAGGAGTCCAAATGCCATATGGGCTTTCCATTATGAAAATGAAGAATTAGGAATATTGAAGGGGTCTCAGAAGTGCAAATACTTTATGAGCTTTCACAGTATAAGAAGAGCAAAAATGCTTCATTATGGCCAGTTCTGAGAATGCTTTAGGAGGTTTCGTGTCGCGGGCTTGTTGATGCCTAGGATGTCGGTTCTTTCAGATTTTGCATTTTTTTCTTTGCAAGTATATTGCTTTTAAAAAAAGACATCATGGATTCTTGTTCAATTATTCTTTCCGCAAAGACTCTGATTTGAGAATTAATCTAAACACTCCTGTTTGTTTGGACTCTGAACAAAATTACGAATTGGCTCTGCTTAATTTAGACACTTATAACAGCATTCACAACATTACCTCAAAAAATAACGACATTCAATACACGAATGATGCTGGTACCTCCTGGCAGAAAGTGTTAGTCACACCTGGGCCTTACGAAATCAAAGATTTGGATAAATTTCTCAAGTCAGCAATAGACGCAAATGGGCACAGAAAGGATACCATTACGATTCTATCAAATCTAAACACTTTAAGAATCAATTTGAAAATTACTGATCCGAACTATGGCCATTTTTTCTGTTGACCAGAGTTTGGCTCCAGTTTATGGGCTTGACTCGGGCAACTATTTTAGAGTCAAGAAAGTCAAAATACAGTCGACATTATGATGATCAATACAATTTTTGTGCACGTCGACATCATCACCAATTCTTACCTAAACAACGACACTCAGCCCACTTTATACTTTATATTCCTTTTACCCCAATTCACTACCCCGTTTTCAAAATCATAGTCCTTTCATAATTTTATTTACCTCCCTGTTACTACCAAATTAATCAGAAATATAAGAGTTTGGCTCACGTCTCAGACCAACGAGCCGTTCGATTTAAAAAGTGAGACGCTCACGGTGCGTCTTCATTTGAGATCTAAAAATTTAATAAAGGATAAAAATGCTCGTGTTTGAAAAAAGGGAAAGGACACTTTCTTAATTTTAACTCTAATAAAAAAAAAACAAATGGTTTGATGCCTAGAAACAAAGCTTTCATCAAATTCATAACACCCAGAAAATGAGTGTTGCAGAAGATTATTTAAAAATCAACGAACCTTTGGTGTACGTGTCACGGGTTGAGTCTTTCCTCACCACGAATACAATCCTATTGTTGGCACCAATCTCAACAACGTAAATTCAGAAATACGCATACACGCCGGAAACCAATATTTATTTCATCTCGTTGCCAACAGTTACCTCCTGATTAAAGGGAGGCTGCTGAAGTACGATGATTCGGCTTACGCCGATGCTGACGTAGGGTGTTCATTAATAATGCTCCAATGTTCCTGTTTTCTAATATCAAATACCATATAGGTGATAAACAAGTCACCGATTTAAATTATCCGCGGTTCAGTACTCTGATGAAGGGACTGTTCACTTACGACTAGGCTGAGCAATCAACTTTGATCGGCCAGTGTTGGGCGTTGGATAGTACGGCTTCGAGGGATACCGAACCAACCAACAACGCGGGATTCAAACAGCATCATGCATCCATAATCGTTGAAACAACTCCCACGGGAAGCTTTACCTTCGCTATCCCGTTGAAACAGACCATGGGATTTTTCGAAAATTACGATAAGCTACTCAGCAGAACTAAACATGTGCTCACACTCATGAGAGCAAGCGACACAAACGCCATCTTCAAAGCAGTGGCCGTGGCCAATAGCAAAGTTGTTCTGAATAGCATTTGCTGGCATGTTCCCCACGTTGTGGCTTCGGACGAGCAAATTCTTAAACTGTACAATGTCATCGACCAAGGAGCGACTGTGGCTTTAGGCACTGGCATTACGATAGCTGTGAGCTCCATCAAAATACCATCTTCACTTGGCGCGTGCCGACTGTTTCCGTGGTCGAGAAACCTAGGTGGATAGTTCTAGCTTTTCAAAACTAACAGGCAAGACTTCTTAGTTAAAAGAAGATCTTCGACCACTGCAGTTTGCAAGATGCTCACGTGACTCTAAATTCCGAGTGTTATCCGTTTCTTCATTTGAACACTAATTATGCCACTGGAGAGTACGTCGGCTTGTGCAGAATGGTGCAGTAATTTAGGCAGCTATGCTACGACACCAACGACTTGAGTTTCGAATTGCTTTAGTTCAAGAAAGCCTATCCTGTTGTGGTGTTGGATTGCTCCAAACAGTTCGAGAGGCTTCAATCGGAAATCGTGGAAGTACAAGCCAAAATTAAGTTTAGATCAGCCATTCTGGCTAACACCACCTTTCACGCTCTGCTCTGACAGGAAAATAAATATAAAGTTGGATAGAGGTAAAGTCAAAGTTGTTTATTAAATAATAACAATAATAAAAAAGATATGATGCTCAAAACAAGATCGCAAAAAGAAAGGCGGCTTTTTGCTGCTGGCATTGTTAGGACTGATTTTAGCCGGCATTGGAGACTTGGCGGGATGGACTGAGGGGGTTGTATCTGTCATAAAAAAGACGCAAAATGATGCACAAATTCTGGATGAACTCGTGTGACACAAGCAAGTGGAAGGTTCCGGTTCAAAGAAAAAACTAAACAAAAACGAAGCAAAAAAAATTGCCCCGTGGAAGAGGTCTTTAATTAAGGCCACCTAGGGTTTAATCAACTTTGATAAACCTTTACCAACTTTGATTTAAACAGATTGCCAACAGTAAGGAAAAATTCCAATTTAGAGGTACTTTTAGTAAAGAAACGCTTCCTTTAAAACTTTGGCATGCTGGCAAAAATGATATCGTAAACTTGGAATATTTTCGCGATGGCGAAGGAAGTCACTGGGTCGCCTATTCCACCATTGCAGGTGAACCATGTTATTTCTATAGTTTTGGTAACATGGTTCCTCCCCGTTCCGTGATTAACTACTGGGGATCGGGAATTAAATACAGTTACGAATGCGTACAAAAACTTTAACCAAATTTGGTGCGGACACTTTTGCCTATTTTTCCTTAAGTGACTTCTCTAAGGCTCATAATAACGAACCTATTTTGGATAGGATAAAACGAGTCATCTATTGAAAGGTTACGTTCCAAATCTAACTGGAAATAAACGTCTTCTGTTTGAAACTCTTTGAATTCCTGTACCGTGACGGGCAAATTTTTTTCTATTACGTAAGGATTTTTGAAAACGCTAGCTGTTGAATGCTTGTCCATTAGTTTAGTATTGTAAAGGGCTCTCGTTCCTAATTTACATTTAGCAACAAGTACAACGCTCGGATCGCCGCAGTATAAAATTGCTTGGTGAAGTAATCCTGAACTTGTACATACGAAGCTCGAGAGAGGGCTGGAATTAACGAACCAATCACTTGCTTTTTTCCAAAGGGCTGAAATTGATTAGCGTGAAATTGTTTTCGTGCACATATTTCTTCGTAGCAACGTCACTCGGTATAGTAGGTTCACTTAGATTTCTAATCTGTTTGTTCACAGTGTGGAAGTGTTCTTTCTGGTCGTTTTGTAACAAGCAATTGCTAACGACGAATATCTTAGTAACAGCATTGCTCTGTAAATTAGGATCGCTTAGATTTCTAATCGGCTTGTGCATTGCATAGGAGTATACTTTCTGGCCGTCCTGCAATAAACAATTCCTGTCAATGTACACTTGTGTTGTTGTATCTGCAGTGTGCCGGGGGAAAGCCATGTCCTTAATTTGCTTCTTCTTCTAAAAATTCCCATCACCCTCATCTAAGTACAATGTATATTTTTCGATGCTGGAAGTGGTGGAAGCTAACTCGACGGCGAGAAGAGTAATGGCAAGAGGCAAGTCGTTTTAAGTTTCTGAATGTCTGTTTCCAGAGTAGCGATCTGAGATTAATTTACCACGGCTTCAGGTTTGATAGCAGTTCCTACTTTAGTTACGCGCTCGTTTTGCATATCGTAGTTGTTTTCGGGAGTTAAAATGTATCCTAGCCCTGGCTGTTCTCTCGGACTGACTCCCATCACTTCACATCTTTCCCCCTGGTCCTTTTCAATGCTTATCCAAACCTATTGACTGACATCCTTTTTTTAAATACGAGAAATTTTCAAATGTGCCGAGCCATCGAGGCTTTTATTTAAATATTTATGTATATAATAAAAGGGAGAACCTCAAAATCTCTCAACCATTCTGGCAAATGAATCTTTCCAATTTCTTGCAAAAAAACTTGCTAAAAGTTAAGAACGATAAAGGTACAAAGATCACCAACGGTGTAAAGTTTTCCTTATCTCCTTCCATTCACTTTCAAGATTTAAGGGGTCTGGGAACTCTCGTTTCGGATGAAAAATCAAAATATAAAGGATGGATTTCGCCCAGCGACCAGGAAACTCTTTGACGAGCAAAACCCCGTATCCTTGACTATGTTCAATTATCCCAATCGTGTGGACCCGATTTAAACCTGTTATCCTTCCTGCGAAAAGGTGAATGAAGGTGACGGGGACAAACTTCTCTGTCTTGCGTGTACGTGAGCATACACAAAACTAAAAGGAAACTTAACAAAAATGTTATCGACAAACCCTGGTTCAACTTGCCATCTTACAATGCTTTAAACTTGACTGACGTCACCTGGAAAATTATCGATGATTCTCCCGGCAACGTGAAATTATGGTGCAATGTAGACTATGGAGTAGCTCATTCAGTTGTCTCCCATGATAAATTTACCGATGAAGACTTTATGGATTTGGTAACTGTGAAAATGTTAAAAAAATGTGTAAATAAAAAAAAGCTATGGAAACTAAAAACTATGACTTTTTCGTGCCTAACAAAGAATCTTAAAATCATCCATTTCTACCCTCAAATATCAGATGTTTAATTATAGGGCCCACAAATTGTGGAAAAACTAACCTATTGTTTAATTTTATCCGTAACGAAAGATGGTTCGAATACGTCCGGTTATTTATTTACAGTAAAATTTTATGTCAATCAAAGTACAAAGCTTTGCAGTCTATATTTAGTAAAATTGAGGAAAACATTGGACGGAATGTCACTTTTTTTTATGATTCTCAAATAGATGAAATTCTGCCTAAAGTATTGGACCGAAACTTTTGAAACCTGATTGTTTTTTATGATTGCCTTTTGGACAAACAAAAAACATTGAACGTTACTTCACTCAAGGGCATCATTCAAATGCCGATGTTTTTTATTGCAGTCAGTCCTACACAAGAATTCCTAAACCAGTAGTCAGAGACAACGCAAATTTATTAATCCTTCTCCCTGTGGATGAGTTAAATTTAAAACATATTAACAAGAATCACGTTGGCCATGACATGGAATATTCGGACTTTAAAATGTTGTGTCAAAATTGTTGGAAAAAGCCTTACGGATTTTTATTGATTAATAAAACGTTAAACGAGGGAAGATATAAACATTCGTTTTTACCTATTAAACAAAAGAATGGAGACAAAACGAGAAATCGCAAAACTCAAAGGACGATTAACTAAAAAGTTTTTAAATCAACGTTTGGGTGAGTGAGCGGAAGAAGAATAGCCTTAAGAATTTTTTTAACTAGTGGTTAGCACTCTGAAACCGGCAGTTGGCGCTCTCTAAAACGAACATCGGTCAGTGGTGTAAAAACAGTAGACCAGAACACACAAACTGTACCAATTAAAGCTCTCAGAGAGGAAGAAACTGACGAGGATGACTACGAAGCATCGGGTTTATCGTTGGCCCCTTTCGATGCCGTTACTTCTAGTGAGAAGACATTGTCAACCCCCCCCCCCTCAATTTCAATCTTGCCGAATTTGCAACTCCAACTCAAGCTCTTATAATGCGAATTCCTCCTGAGACCAAACCTGAATACACAATTACAAGCACCGGTTCGAAACTCATCCCACAGTGGCAGCTAGACGCATCATTACTCTCTAGAGCTTTCTAACATTGCCATTCTCCGGACCATCGATAGTTTGTTACCTGACCAGAATATTGGTCAAACAGCTAAACATTTCTTGGTAAAGTTTTTCGAAAATCCAAAGGAGAATGAACCAGTAATCGGGCTACAATATGAAATATCGGGCTGAAAAAGCGAGCTGACCTTCGGGAATAAAACGGTTAAAATGTTTGAGAATGACATAGTGGTCGAGGGGAAACTGTATTTGGGAAGACACGGGTTTTGCAGTTTGCTAGTTTTTAAAGATTTGAAAGAAACTTCTTACGCGCTGGATGTTAAAGCAGCTTACGCGGACATGTTAAAAAATACTCACGTCATTTATCACAACAATGATCCTGCCACTCGTAAACCCAAGTCCACTCATATCGCCAAGTACGGAAACAACGTCGCTCCGATTTGGGAAGACTTGAATCGAAGAAAAAGGGGACGGCATGGTTAAAAAAGTGGACCATTCAAGCAGAGTCGATTACAAATATTACGACGATCCCAATGACTTGACAAAGAGACTCAGGCTTTTGTATAAATATATTTTGGCTGGCCACGATGGACATAGAAACGAGACGGTCGAAATTTTATCAGAAATGCAGCAAAGACAAATCATAACTGCTTGGAAAAAAAAAGGTGGCTTATCAAAAATTTGGTTTAGGTTAAAAAAAATCGCATATAAAACAAAGAACCATGAAACAAACTAAAATCAAGATGAGGTACTGCGTCAAATGTAAACGTTGCACTTGTTACGGACCCGAACCATCCGTTATTATCACTGCAAAAAAACCGACAGATGCAAATTGTAATTTGGGAGGTGTGCGGGACAAAAAAGCTTCCTTCATCGAGTCTGGGAAAGGAATCATAAACAAAATCATAGATAAGTAACTGCTCAAAATGCATTTACCAGGCTACCAATACCGCGGCCCGGGAACCAAACTGGAAAAAAACATTGGCTCGAGGAGATCCGGGAATTAAAAAGCTAGACAAAGCGTGCAAAGAACACGATGTCGCTTACTCCAAGAGCTCGGACTTAAAAGATCGGCACGCCACTAATGAATAGGGAGGAGTGTAGAAACCTTTTATTGGAATTCCTTATTGGCAGGGTGAGGAAAAGTTGACCTCGGGCAGCACTATTACACACAAAAAATGTCATCACTTTAGGGTCATATCTTGAGATGCTCAAAAGGCCTTCAAGTTTAATGTTGTATGGCAATGGGTGGAACAGCAAAAAAGGCAAAAATTATAATTTAACTGTTTTAAAATTTAAATTTTAAGATTATCTCATTAGATTCTCTCAGAAACCATGTTAGCATGCTGTAAACAGAAAGAATTTTATTTTTCTTTAAAACTGGGAATAATTTAGCGTCGAATATTAGCCAAAATGGCCTTATACGCAATTTTTGCCCATAACTGCTACCTCTACTATTATGCAGAAAAATTTGGGGGGGGGGGGGCAGGCATTCACGGCTACCTTTCTTAGTCTCTAAGTATTTCAAATGAGATAATGTTAAAAATAAATTAAAAACCAGTCAATCATAATTTTTTTCTTTTTGCCATGCCGCCCATTGCCGTACAATGTTAAACTTGATGGCCCTTTGGGCACCTCAAGATATGACCTCAGAGTGATGATATTTTTGTGTGCCATAGTTATGCCCAAGAGCAAGTTTTCCACACACTGCCAATGACGAATTCCCCAAAAAATAATTTCTGCTCTGCTGGACGAGGCTTTTGCAAAAATCCAAGAATCCATTGATGCTTTCGCTGAGTAAGGCAACGACTGGGTTATATCTCTTATCGATATTCTATCAATCAGAGTATCGAGTTATAAGCCGCTGTGAGCATCCCTCTTCTAAAAGTGCTCGCTAGCAAGAAAAAAGTGGTAGTAAACGTTCAAGATTTAGACGATCAGAAATATTTTCTGAATTACATACTGGAGCGACTTTGCAGTTGGACAACGTCGGCCCGGAAGACTACCACGAGTTTGTGCATACGCTCAATACTTTCACGCTATCCTATCTTACTAACATCACCGAAATCGACAAGTTTGAAAAGGCGATTGATCTCTCGAGCAACATCATCAGTTATAGCCACAACGAAGGGTTACACCCCCTTCGCAAATCTAAAAACTTGGACGGACTACCGATCGACCTTCTCTATCTGTACGACAACGACGACAATGATTTGGAAACCATCAATGCCCATTATTGCGCCATTACCAATGCAGCTGCTTTTCTACGCTATCGAGGTTCGGGCTCTCACGCCAAGTTCTATAGTAGAAACTGCTTCGCCGGTTTTGGAAGAGAATGAATGTTCCTGGGCCATAGGAGAGAATTCATCAAAATTAACTCCGTACAAGCTCTTAGATTCAAGAAGCCAGGAGAAAACTCTCTCACATTCAAACACTTCAGCCGTCAAAACCCCTTCCCCCACATCATCTACACCAATTCTGAATACCTCCTTCGCCCCATCCAGACTACTCAACCCGATGCTTTGACGAGTTAAACCACCGAAATCCATCAACACATTCCTTGCAGTTTCGGCAACGTCCTGATGGGACACGATGGGAAGATTATACTTCACAAGTACCACGTGGGAGAAGAGCAGTTGACGTATTTTATAAATGTATGGAGGAAGAAGCTCGATATTATGCGAACCTGCTGTAAAACGCAAAACCACTCCACCTTACCCCGTTTGAAAAAACTGAATTCAAGAATGCCCACGTTTGTCATTATTGTGGAAAGCCTTCGAAAAGTGTTACAAGAAAGCAAATATCGACAGGGAATCTAAAGTACGGCTCGTCAACAATAAGGCGAGGGATCATTGCCACATCAGCTGGAAATACAGAGGAGCTGCTCATCCAAATTGTAACCTAACCGCTCGAGTAAAGAAAGCCATTCCCGTCGTGTTCCACGGCCTGGAGGATATGCCATGCACCTTCTGGTACCCACAATCCACAAGTTTCTGGGAAAGGTTGATGTTATTGCTCGCATCACCGAGAGGTTTCAGGCCATAACTATTAAGGATCAAGTCAGCAAGATAAACCTTCGTTTTATAGATAGCATCAACTTATTAAATGCTTCTCTGTATTTTCTAGAAAAAATGCAGGAACGACAATAGCGGTTCCCAATCCTCGAGGCAGCGTTAAACTGTAGATTGAAATCTGCATAGTTTACGGACGAAACCACCCGGAAAAAGGCACTGAGCCTGTTAATGCAAAAGGGTGTTTACCCATACGAATTATATAAGCGACATTTTGGTTTTCGACAAGGAAGATCTGCCATCAAGACACTAGTTTTACACCCGGTTGAAAGATGGGATGTTGACAGGAGATGAGTATGTGCGAGCACTTAACCTCTGGTTGAGAATGAAATCAAAGGTATTCCGTGCCTACCGAGAGATAAACCAAATGATCGACGTTTTCCTGCTCGCTGACATCTTTCAAGATTTCCGAAAGTTGTTCCTCGAAAACAACAAGCTGGACCCCTGTTATTACATCTCCACTCTAGGGTTCAGCTAGACGGCTCTCCTTAGGTTTCAGGAGCCAGAGTTGGCGCTATTCATGCACGTTGGGAATCACAATCTCAAATCGTCCGGCATCAGAGGCGGTGTTTTGTTCATCACAAAGAGACATTCGAAAGCCAATAACAAATACCTGCCTCTTTACATCCCTAGCAAACCCTCCCTATACATAATGGACTGGGATATGGACCGTGTGCGCTCATCTCCCCTACGACTGCTACCTAATCAGGGAGAAGATCAGAACTTTAGAAATAGACACCGTACCGGCTGACGCCGACGTTGGATATGTACTGGAAGTGGACCTCGAGTACCCTAAAGAGCTGCAGTGCAACCCGGACCACTGCACTGTGACTGAGGTTGGCGCTAATGACCAAGCTGTCGATGCGCCATTAAGCCTCATCTCCCCCCCCCCCCCCAAAGAGCTGCACAACGTGCACAACGATTATCCATTAGATTCGGAGAAAATCGACATTGGACAGGAGCTGATTCTCTGAATCTGGCGGAATACTTAAACCACGAGATCAAGTCCTCTTCCAACACCAAACTCGTCCCGAACCTTCTGCACAAGAAGAGGTACATCCTTCTTTACAGGAACTTAAAATTCTACCGCCGGCACGGACTAGTACTTCGGCATATCTGAAGAGTCTTATCTTTTAACCAAAGGCCGTGGATGAAATCTTACATCATTCAAGATCCTAAACGAAAACATGATGCAACTCAACTGCTGCGTTCGTAGCACACTTTGCGATCTTCCAACCTACTCCGGATTTACCATACTGGAACTCTCCAAATTCTTAATGTTCAAATTCTATTACGAATACATTTGGCCGAAGTAGGAAGACCATGCCAAACTCTTTTTCACGGACACAGACAGCCTCTCCTACGAAATCAAAACGGAGGACATCTACTGCGACATGCTCGCTGACAAAGACCGTTTCGGCACAAGCAACTACCCGTCGAATCATATCCTCTTCTCCAGCACGAACAAACAAGTGTTGGGGAAAATGAAAGAAGAAATGGGCGGTGTCCCCATCTTAGAGTTCATCGGACTCAGGTCAAAAATGTACTCAGTTAAACCACTGAAAAAAGAGAATATCAAGAAGGCCAACGGCATCCAAAGCTCGTTTGTGAAGAAACATTTGAGCTTTGACGACTTCGAAGCGGCCCTAAACTCTGAGACACCTCCTCAGGAGGGAAGCTGGGCCAAGATTTCCAATGTTGGGCACAAACTGTGTACCGTTAGATTATCGAAATCCCTCCTCTCGCCTTACGACGACAAGAGGTATATCCAGGACAACGGCGAAGATAGGGCAATTACAATACTACTAACAGATCGAAACCTAAACACAAGATTCTTCGACCCTACAGGAGGAGGAGATCCTATCATATATCTAGCTATTAGTCACTGTGCTACAAGTGCTTGGGACGAATACGCGAACGATTTCGACTCGAATGTGGATGTGATGAGCGACGAGGAGGGAGAGGAAAAATTGTCCCTCCAGTTGGAAGAGTGAGAAGCGCAAAAACTGACCGAAACGAAAATACCCAAGGAAACAAGAAGGCCGTCCGCAGGTTCGCCGTATTGGAGAAACGCCGTTGAAAGTTGGAGGATTTTGAGGCGTGCAAGAAGGAGATTTGAAAGAAAGATGCTGTCAGTAAGAAAAAAGCTCGCGCGTCTGAAACGGAGGCACGGAGAGAAGCTAGGTTACAGAAAAATGCCATTAGTAAAAGAAAAACTCAAGCTCTAGAAACGAAGGAGCAAGAGCAGTTAGACTTGAGAAAAAAGTTGCTGGTAAAAGAAAAATACTAGAAAACGAAACATAGGATGAAAGAAAAATTAGATTAGAGAAAAGATGAGCTTGTGATTACGATGATCTCCAAGCCGCGTGGATTTAGGCCTACTGGGGAAACCGCGTTAAAAAAAGTGCCACATGCTTTACCTCCTGGGTGGTGTGGAAAGAAGCAATATATTTCATAACCTCGTTTATCACACTTTTGAGAAGCAGATCTCACAATGTAAATGCCCATGAAGCGTTTGCACGATGACGTCACTTCCGGTCACGTGACTTTCGGCATGACCTTCACAGTTGGAGGTAGCATAAGGACACATTTATGTAGCAAAAGGACACATTTAGGTAACACAAGGACACTGAGGTAGCAAAAGGGCTCCCGCATCGATGATTTTGACCATTCCGGCGCACAGGAAGCAGATTATCCCGCCTCCCGATCGATGAATTCCAGCGTGCGGGCAGCAAACATTTCCCCCTCCTCCAGATAGATGAATTCCAGTGCGTGGGAAGCGGGCCTCCCCTCCTCCAGATCGATGAAAATCTGCACACGGGAAACGGGCCCCCTCCTCCAGATCGATGAAAAACCATGCGCAGTAAGTGCCCCCCCCCCCTCCTCCAGATCGACGAATTCCAGCACGCATGAAGTAGACACCTCCATCCAGATGAATGAATTCCAGCATGCGGGAAGCGGGCTCCCCTCCTCCAGATCGAAGAAAACCCGCGCGCAGGAAGCGGGCGTCCCTGCTCCAGATCGTTAAAACCTGCGTGCGGGAAGCGGGCGTTTTACTTCTATCATCCATTGACAAATTTCCACGCACGGGAAGCGGACACTCCCATCCAGTTGAAAGAGTTCCAACGTACGGAAAGCGATTTGTTCGGGGGCGGTCTGTTTATGTACATCATAGGAGGTAGCTAAAAGCACTTTCCCACCCTTCTCCAGGTTGACAAAAATTAAAAAAGGTAGCAAAGGCACTTTCCCACCCTCCTCCAGATGGATGAAAATAAAAAAAAGGTTGCAAAAATGACTTTTCCCCCTCCTCCATATCGACAAAAACCAGCGCATGGGAAGCAAGTTTTTTCGGCGGGGGTTATATATTTATGTTCATATCGCACTTTACCACTACTTGCAGCACTTTGAGTTGTATATGTTTTCAAGATAAGTTCCACGTTTAAAGTGCTGTAGTAGTCGTTCTAAATTAGATAAATTGATGTGATTAGGCATAAATGAAAGATGTGTTTGTATACTTTCCAACAAGGGTAATTAAAACGATTTATTTTAATTAGGAGGTAATCTACGGCAGTTTATCTACGTTGTACAGCTTTAATTTTAAAATGTATTTGGACGAGAAAAAATAAAATCATACTTTTTTAGTAGTTTTCAGTGATTTCACTCGGCTGTTTGGCACGATATAACATTGTCACTGCACGTCAGGTTGATTCCTCAACTTGTGTAGTTTTTATCAGTCTGTTAGAGTGTTAGAGTTTTAGAGTCTTTTTGTCAAGTGATGTCTCACTAGCTGCTTATCGAATCAGGGCAAACATAATATATATCGTATTTATATAGCCTTAGAAACATGTGTAACATTTCGTCCAGCATCTTTCCCCTGTCAATTTACGAGCAAATACTAGTGAGTTGTCTGTTGAGAAATTTATTGGTAACAATACGTTTGTAACAATGTCAGAAGACGTTTATTGGCCATTCATTCTAGCCAACTCTATCCAAACAGTTATTTTCTAATATCTCTGCCTGCTATGTTGAGTCCTATTGTTGTTCCTTACTTCACCTTCTATTGTCCCTCACGCTCTATCACGTCATTTGTTTTCCTTCTGAATTTTGTCTCTTTGCCGCTTACTCAATTCAAGAAAGGTTGACTGAAAGTTACTTCTAGTACTTTTTGGTATGTCGACACCATTTTTAAATTGGGATTGTATTTGGTTTATTTGGGTTTTTAATGGATTATGTATTTTTAAATTGGAGTTGACTCCAATTTTCAAGTGGTTGAGGATATGCTACCCTGCACAGTTCACTTATCAGAATCACGGCCAGGAAAACAGTGCTTTTTAAAGTTTAAAAATAACTAGAAAATAGGATTTTTTGCTATTTTGGGTTCTTTTTGTTTATGTTGCTGACATAAAGCACAAGATATTTTTTTTTTGAGCGTGAAGGGTATCAAATGTATAGTAACCCACTGATGGCTTGAAAAGAAAACTCGGGGTATAAGCAGCGACAACAATTAAAATTTTCAGCACTTAAAACACTTTTGTGTCTTGTTCACCTGACAAACAAAACAAGAACGCAATGACAATGGCAGCACACCACAATTTGAAGTAGTAAAAAGGATAAATACTTACCAATAAAAACATTAGAAACATTAAAAAGCAAGGTTTGGGAGAACCCCACCATCTAAACACTTCGCCATATTGGAAATGAAGACATACATACACTCCACTTAAATTTCATTTACTAGTAATTTCTCGAACAAGTTTTCCAACCAGTCATCACTGGGAATTTTTGTGTGGTGTGCATGACCCTTTCTTCATTAACAGCAAATTGCTATTGACATGTTTTAAACAATAAAGTTTTTAATTTGGGACGTTTCTGATTAATTTTTCATTCCCACAACAAATAACAGTATTAGGGTGCACCATATAAGAAACACAGTTTAGGGGTCGAAAATAAAATAAAATGTTGGCCCCATCCTTCCTCTAAAACTGGTTTACCTGGAAGGCTATCACTACCTAGCCGCCCGGGCCAGTCTGTATGATTGCAGACCAAGTTTTGACAATTTCATATTGTGCTTATTTGTAAGTGAAAATATATCATCATACTGCAGCTTACTGTGATTTCAACATGAAACCTTAGCAAATATTTTCAAAAGAAATAATCTCTCATTATATTACGTAAATATGCAATGTAGCTTGTTTTTTCCTCATAAGGCTTGAGTGTTTAACATTAATTTGATTTTTTTTGCACAAAATTAAGAGAACGTCTATATGGAAAATATGAAATGAACCAGGCTGAACCGTAAAGAGTAACGTTACTCCAATAACAAATTAATGTTCAGCAAATGTCAAATAGTATGTTAACATTGATTACACAATACGATTGCAAATATGTACAACCGTTGGTGAGTATTTATTTTTATTTACTAATTTCCACAAATTTAAACTTTGTATTATTAGTGCTTCATATATAACTTAGCAGAAAGCAATAGGAGGATTTAAAAAGAATAAAGCCTCCTAAAACTTTTTAAACTTTTTAATTATCGTGTTCCTTGCCATTGACATGTGATGTTTTTTCTCACTTTTTAAAGCACTTGACAACGGGATGCATTAAATCCCGAAACGTTGTGCGATTGTTGTTTTTATTTGCCCATTTTTAGTAGGCTTTATTCTTTTTAAATTGGTGCTTCACTTCACAAATCTGAAGCACCAATTTAAAAAGAATAAAGCCTACTAAAAATGGGCAAATAAAAACATTTAATGATTTGCTGTGACAACATTAAGTTAACACAGTATATTGCCTCTTTAGTACCAGTGTACAATATAAATCCCAGCTACAAGTTCGGGAACATTCAAGTATTAGGCTATGTCATCAAGAAATTGGCATTTTCTACTTTCTCCCACCCACATCATCAGCTGTCATCAATTGCTCAACCCCCCTTCAGTATTACGTCGTTTCAATCTTAGCCCCCCTAAGAGTGAGTGGTTCTGGATGATTCCCTGCATATCGTGATTTTTCTGACGACCTCTTCTTTTTTTTGCGTATTTCCACCCTTAAATTTTGTTTTCCTGGGGGTAGCAGTGCATATGTCATAAACTGCCCACCCCAACTCCCCTCGTCACCAGCACACGGACCCCCTCACCTCCCTTCTTGATGATGTAATACTTAAAACATTCCCTTGGGATAAAAGTAATTCCTGAGGTCACTTGGAAATTCCTTATAGGTCCTGCGTGCTCTACTCCATAACCAACATATCAGCATTTTAACACTCCGCAGCTGATGTAAGTATGTGGCAGTTAAAAAAAATGCCACTGAATTTAGAGGACTCCGGAGGATAAAGGATACAGTCAACACCAAAGGAAAAAAATAAAATATCTCCCAACTCTAGAGCAATTCCGACCATGATCATTCTATTCATACGATGGAAAAAAATTGAAATCATTGTACTTACTGATCTTTCATCCATGCCACACGTAGCTAATGCTTTTACCTTGGGACTTACCCACAAAATTGTTGGAAATAGGGTTACACGACCCATATATGCGGGGGAGCCTGCAACATATTGTTAATTATGAAACATTTCAGTTACCGTCACTCGGTGTCTTTTTAACATGCAAAACACTAAAGTTAAATTATTATGGATGAGAAAAAATAAAATCATACTTTTTTTAGTAGTTGAGTTTTCAGTGATTTCACTCAGCTGTTTGGCACGATATAACATTGTCACTCACGTCAGGTTGATTCCACAACTTGTGTAGTTTTTATCAGTCTGTTAAGTGTTAGAGTGTTAGTCTTTTTGTCAAGTGATGTCTCACTGGCTGCTTATCGAATCAGGGCAAACGTAATACCTAATTAGTGGTCAATGATTGCTAGTGCTTCTGGTTCTTGTTTCTGCTAACAGCGGCCAATCGTTGTCGATTTGCTATTGTCACGCTCATAATTAGCTTAGACTACTTTATGTTTTTTTATAAAGTGTTTAGCATGTCATTTTTAAAAGTGTGCATCTTTCTACCAACATAACTAAGTCGTTTACACAAATAAAACTTTAAATTAATGAAACAAGAAAATTCACTGGTTCAACACTTTCAAAAAACAGGGCATGAACCCGAAATTTCGCAAACAAAAATCTTATTTCACCAAAACACGCGAAAACGTGGAAACACTTTGTATTCATTTAACCAAACCACCTGTTCATAATCACTTAATACCTACAGCCAAATCACCTACAAGACTACATTAAGTTATGCAATGATGCTGGCATCAACACATTTCTACCAATCAAAATCCAGGGACTCACTATTTAAAGCATAGCGGCCCGAAATCTCTCTCATTCGACCAGCAGACTTGGGTGAGTTAGGTGTGACTGCTGACACACTCTTTCGAATTGTACTGACTTTTATTTTATTTGGTTAAGTTTTTAGCTTGGAACCGTGCATCCTTATGACTTGTAAGTTTTATTTCCATGGCCCTGCTCTGCTGTTATTTTATTAATTTTTATTTTTATTTTAAGTTGTTTGACATGTTTTAAACCCTTCACCTAAAAACGGTTCCAACCTTGGAACCGAAATGTCGTGATTTCGTTGTTTCACAAGCACTTGATGGCTACTCTGTATGTGTTTTTAATAACTAAAGTGCTTTTTAACTTTCTGCTTTTTACCATCTTGTAACAGCACCAAACCTAAAACGAATTTCGAGCTGTCACAACGGATGGTAAAGGGTTTACTAAAATAAGGCTGCGCAAAGATGGGTGTAGATACAAGTTTTTCCTTTAATGTTTAAAGGCCTGACCACACTCGGGGACCACACAAACTTGGCGTTGGTCTTTTTCAACAAGTTACAGAGGGGTCGTGCCACCAAAGAGTATGAACAAACGTAATGTCTACAAAAGGTGCACATGCTGAGATAGCTTCGAACCCCCTCTATTTAATTCATTTTTGAGATAGCCTCGACTTTAGCTGGGTCGGGTAGTATCCCATGGATGATAAAATAAATCCCAAAACGTGAGCCTCAAGGCAGCATAAATTAAACTTGTAAATGTTAACAGTTCAGTTTGCGTAATTTAGGCGATCAAGAACGAAATCTATCTTCTTTTTTTGTTCAAAAAAATCCTGGGAAATTATTATACAATCGTCTTGGTAAATAAATAATCACTGGAAATCGGGATTCGAAGCAGTTTATCTATCATTCGTTGGAAAACTTTTGATGCCACACACATTCCAAACATTACATAGCAAGGGGCGTGCAGACTGCCCGCGAGTTGGCTAGACTCCTTGTCTAAAGGGATCTGGTGATAGGCGCTTCGTAAATCGATCATTGTAATGTAGCGTGGGGTTCCCAATTGACTTAAGATGAAGTGATTGATGGTAATGGGTACGCGTCCGGTACCAAGTTTTGATTAAGTGCCATGCAATCAACTAAAAAAAACGAAACTCACCATTCGGTTTCGGTTTTAAGAAACACGGAGAGTAGCACGGGCTGTTGGATTTTTCAATGCAACCCTCAGCTAACAATTTGATGAATTACTTCATTGAGTTTTTTTTTAGTTTAGACAGGTTTGTAGGAAACGACCTGGTGTAGAATGGCTTCTTGTCACTTACATCTATATGCATTTCCATGGTACGGCAGTGACCAGTAGGGTTGGTCGAAAAAAGAAAAGTTTCGGACATCATGTACTAATAGCGCGAATAGTTGTGTGTTTGCATGTTAATAAACGGAAAAATAATGAAAAAATTCTTATATTTAATCTTCAGTTCACGCATAGGGTCTAAAGTTTGCAAAAAGATGACAAAAAACACCAAATAGTAACATCAGCGAAAACAATTTTTTTTCGAGTATCTTAATCTAATAGAGCCGTAAAGTTGTGTATTCACATGCTAATTAATAGGAAAATAATGAAAAAATTCCTGTGATTAATCTTCCAGTTCGAGCATAGGGCCTAAAGATTGAAAAAAAAATGACGAAAAACACTAAATATTAGCTTAAGACACAAATTTTACAAATTAAGTTTTTCAATTTCTAATTGCGTGGAAGTATTTCATTTTAGTAGCCTGATAACAGTACTATATTTAAAAAATCTCTTTCTACATTTTAAGTTTGTGTGTAAGACATGAAATTTGCGAATTTTGGTGAAAAATTTATATTTGCATAATGTTTACTAATTTATTGCTGTGAGTGATTTTATTTTATTCAACTTTAATCCTAATACATCACCTTGAAGGGCTTGCACCCATTTTAAAACTTTTAATTTCGTAAATTATGTTGGTTTGCTAGTGTCAGTCATGGACATTATCTTGAAATTGGATTTCTGGTCGAATTTTGGCCTCAAAGATCTTCAGTGCAAAGTTGTTCTAATGCAGCCATGTCTGTTATCTTGTGCACATACTTTACCGGCTTAATCTGTAAAAAGTTTTACGCACCTTTCAACTGATTGGGTATGGCATGGAAAGTTTAAAAATTCAAACTCGGGCAGAGTTTTATTTTGCAGAAATGATGAAATATTCTCGGTTGTCAAGCTGTCCATTATTGGAGGAGGCGACAGCTGACATTTCGTCCACTCAATCAGCTCCATGTAGTCTGTGGCACGGAAATTTATTGAGGGTGGAATAGAAGCCCTAACAGATTTCCCCTTTAGCTGTTGATTTCTTGCTTTCAGTATCCTCCTGTAGCTCAACTTTCGTATGTGTTGCCTCGTAATAAGCATATCTTTGAGGTTGTATGAACGAGACATTTGCCAGACAATGTTAAAACAATCATCAATCCTGTAGTTCAAAGAAATACGTTCTTCTGTCATCCAGAGAGCATGCTGTTATCTATGATAGTGGATGAGAGGCAACACATACGAGAGTTGGTTACAGGAGGATATTGAAAGCAAGAAATCAACATCTGAAGGGAAAAATCTGTTATGGCCTTTATTCCGCCCTCAATAAATTTTGGTGCCACAAACTACATGCAGCTGATTGCGTGCAAAATGTCAGCTATCGCCCCCTCCAATGATGTAAAGGTTGACAACTGAGAATATTTCATCATTTCTGCAAAATAAAACTATGCCTGAGCTTGAATTTTTAAACTTTCCATGCCATACCCAAGCAGTTAAAAGGTTCGTAAAACTTGTTACAGAGTCTGCCCGTAAAACATATTGACAAGACAACAGAGATGGCTACATTAGAACAACTTTGCATTCCACGATCTTTTATGCCAAAAGTCGACCAGAAATCCGATTTCAAGATAACGTCCATGACTGACACTGGCAAACCCACATAATTTATGAAATTAAATGTTTTGAAATGGGTGCAAGACTTCAAGGTGATGTATTAAGATTAAAGTTGAATAAAATAAATTCACTCATAAGAACAAATCAGTAAAAAACTGCCTTGTATCTATTTTTAATACAACAGTTTGTCTGGATGAAAATTGCATAAATAGACATTTTTCACCAAAATTTGCAAATTTCATGCCTTATGCACAAACTCAAAATGTAGCAAGAGATTTTTTTAATATATTACTGTTGTCAGGTTACTAAAATGAAGTACTTCCAAGTAATTAGAATTCGAAAAACTTAATATATAAAATTTGAGCCATAAGCTAGCTAATATTTGGAGTTTTTTGTAATTTTTTCAAACTTTAGGCCCTATGCGCTAACTGAATATTACTCACAGGAATTTTTCAATATTTTCCCGTTATTCAGCATGCGAATATGCAACTTCTCGCTCTATTAGATTATCGTATTCGAAAAAAAATTTTTCGCCCTATGTTAATATTTTTTTTTTTTTTGGCAAACTTTAAGCCCTATGCGCGAACTGAAGATTAAATGTAAGAATTATTTCGTTATTTGTCCGTTTATTAGCATGCGAATACACAACTTTTCCGCATTATTAGAATATGATGTTCGAAAATTTTCTTTTTTCTATTCACCCTAGTGACCGGGTTCATCATGGAACACATTTGCGTGTTTAGCAACAATTTTGGAAAATTCTGACTTTTTGACCTCAGAGAAGGGAGCTTTGCCACCGAGTGTCACTAGAAACGAAATAACAGACTAGCGTGTCGACTAGAGATTCAAGATATTTATACCGTAATTGTGGCCCTCGTGAATACCAAGTGAAATCTTCTGATAACTGGATCACTCGAGCTCTCAACATCAAATCGGTGCCTAATGCTGAGGAAGGTTGTTGCAAATGATGAACGAGTACCGAAATGTTTTTCTAGTTAGTTGAAACTCGAGTGCCACAAATCCAGGAGTGGTGATGACCTCACCGTTAGCCATTAATAAACGCAATGGAAAAGGCTTAATAGTAAATTTTTCACTCACTGACAAAACAAAAGAACGATCGATTAAGGAATAGCAGCTTCCAGAATGCCAGACTGAAGACAAGACAATCTCGTTAAATACTATAGGAACAAGGGGTTTAAAACCAGCACTAGGTTTAAGATTAATATCAATTATGGGAGTCTTAAAACTCGAAATGCCCTCATCCTGACTCAGGGATGGTGGTTTACTCAGTTTCCCAATTGGTTTACACTACTAGAGGCCGTAGGAATACTTCCTGAGTTCTCTTGGTACTCTGGCATTTCGGTGCAATAACGAGGCATGTGACCCTGCTTTCGGCAAACCAACATGCAAAGTTGCGACCTTGATTGGAAAGAATAGTTCAAAATGCACCCAGTCTCCATCGACCACTACCATCTCCCAGGAACAACATGCTTTTTCAACTTAGTGGATGGGTATCCATCGACGCAAAAAAATTTGAGGAGGCATGTTTAGTGTCTGCATGACTATTTTGCAGTCTCTAGTTTGTAATACAGTCGTTAGCTGGATAACCGACATCTTCACTGTTGAATTTTCGCAGGCTGACCTTAGGAACCCAATTTCTAAGGTAAGGCACGCTAAGGTTATTCTGCAGTAACTAAATGCAAACACTAACTTCTAGGAATGTAGCAATGATGATGAAATCAGGTAAATGAAAGTCTTCCTGAGGTGTAGATACGGTTTTTTGCTGGAGGGGGGGGGGGGGGGGGTGGGGGGTTACCCAACAGTACACCAAAATCATCATCGAAAGGTGATGGTGGTTTAGTTTTAGGCAATGTATTGCTAGGGGGAGAGAAACGGAATTCAAAGAAAGGATCGTTTATTTTAGGGTAGGGTTTAGGTTTGCATTATTGTTTAAAGCAGAAATCTGGTGTAAAGTAGAATCCTCATCAAACAATAAATCGGCAATAGTACGTAGGGTAGTTTATCATGACGGAATTATATGGCATGGTTAAGGCGAGTGAAACATGTTAAGCGAAAGACGACAATGGTCGAACTTGGAACCTCGGCGATATCGACCTTCTGACAAAATAAAAATTCAATCAATCGAAGCACGGGGCTTCACTACCACTACAACAAGGTAAATTATTGATCAAGGTTAATAAAAACTATCTGAATGATGCCACCCACTGAACAAGGTAGTTCCTTCAAAGGACCGAAACCAACAATGGCTAAAACCAAGCCCACTTTAAACCAAAGGCAACGGAATAACCTTAACACAAAAAGTTACCATACCTAGGCTATTTCATACACGTTAAGAAGCCCTATTAGTTATTTGGTTACCTTAAAGAAAATGGGAGTAATCTATAGGTCAAGTCAGGCATTATTGGTCAGCACAGGCACAATTACTGATAAAGGACATTTCATCAAAGTTCGGCTGGGGTTAATTAAAAAAAGACGGGGTTAATTAATAAAGAGATTTGGCCACTGCTAAGATTAAAAAAATCCAGCCGGTAGCAGGACAGGCAGCAACACCACGAAGAAACGTGGGACGATGGACAGTATACACGTTCGTGGGGACAGCAAGTTTTGTCCTGCGATCCAAATTCACACATCAGGTGAATCAACTAGAGAGTGGAGTCACCTGATATCGTTTTAATAAACAAAAGCTGTAAATTAAATGTTTAACGATGAAAAGGATTTAATAACAAGTTGCTAGAATTAACAATTAAATTAAATTAAAGCAGGTAAGTAGGTATAAATTAAGTTATCAATTTCTATTTAGGTGAATGAAGATCGCAAATGACATCAAAGGGGGTGACGAGTTTAACGGATGCAGCTAAGTGGAATGATGCAACAATGCGAACAGGTACGTTTTGGAGGCAATTCCAACTGAGACAGTGCAAGCTATCCAGCGTTGGTCGATAGAAGAGCAAACGAGAGATGCAGCTGACCTGCAGTAATTGCAATACTAAGCCGGGTGCCATCGGGAAATGCAATAAGCTGTGTTCAATTTCCTTATCTTGAGGTTACTGTGGGTCTGAAGTAACGTCAGGGTTTGTTCCAGAATAATCCATTACGAGTTGTCGCTGCACATTTAAAAAGTAAGCCCGTCACGTGATGTTCCGAGTTAAAAAATATACAGTATGGCACCATTTTGCTTTTCTTCAACGAAGATTGTAATCCTTAATTGAGCATTAGCAGCCTTGTAATTATCCAATCTAATCTTTGTAATCCTCCACCATATTGTTTTCTTATAAAGAACGCAACTAAAACAATCAGCTTGTTGAGTGAGTTCAATTTGGCATGAGTTAATTATTTTGTTTTCTTTTCAGGCTTAACCTTTTTTCTCTCCGTGTCAAATGCAGCCTTAAAACACTACATTTCTACCCGGGACCTTGTGAAATCGCCCCTAGACGTTTTATCGAACATTATTCCCCGCTGTCTGCTTCACAGATATGGGTAGGTATCGTCTCATCAACAAACTAAGTGCGATATAATTGTCTAGTGAGGTGCATGAGTGATAGTGTAATTATATCTTACTGGCTAGAGCTACCATCTTTTATGTCATGCATCAGACAGACCTGTCGGACTGACTTCTCATGAGACTGAAAGTCTGCTTTTACTAAATGCTAGTCAGAGATAAGCAAAGTCAAATTTTGCATCGAGAACTGGTCGCCTCCTGAATTGAAATTTTTGTCGCTAATGTTTGTCAAAAAAGTCGAACATTTGGATGGCTGTCAGCAGCGTAGGATTTGGTGGTCTTGGATTTATCATTGATTTTGGTGTGCCTTGACCAGGGCAGCCCCTCTGGGTGAGTGTGAAGTGTACATGAACATGTTGTGAACGTTTTGGGACTTCTTGGAGCTGTATGGGTCGATTTGGGATAGAGAAAATTGCATTTGAGACTCGTGTTTACTTCTAACTGTGGAGGCAGCCATATTGCCATTTCTATTACGTAATACAATTTTTCGAGTGGTTGTTCAAGCCCGGTTCTAAAACTGTGAAATTTATTTATTTTTTCTTTCATCGAGGTTTTGGGTCAGGACGGTTTCTGGAGACATCCTTGCATCTTTCCCCTTAAAGGCTTATTTTTTGGACCCTGTTTTGGTGCTCTTTTGGTGATTTCTTTCCGGGAGTTTTTTTTGGGGGGTTGCGTGACTGTCGACGCTGCCATAATAATCGGAAAAAAATACGGTGCGAGATGTGTACTCGCCTACAAGTCGCCACCAGTGTTAAAAAACAATCAGTAAACACAAAAAGAACGATAACTTCCGTAACGAAACGTAAAAACCAAAAACATTCTAAGAACAAAATATTTGGCACAAAAGCAAATGATAACACACCAGAAGATCTTGGAAAATAAAACCTTTACTCCACAAAGTACACTAAAACAAGAAAGTCAAATGTAGTCGCAACATTCGGGCCAACATCCACGCCTACTGCTTCTGATACTGTGTTCTTTGAAAATTCAGATGTGAAATTATCTCAAAATACTATGATGGAATCCTCTATTCACGATCTTTGCCTGACAGACACATCTTTTGACTCGAGTAAAATAGGCGAAGTACTCCCTTCCATCCGAACCGAAAAGTCAATCTCTGACACCTGTGAGCAATCCATTTCTGAGCTGCATACTTCTTTGATGGGCCTCCAAAAGGATTTGGATCATGTCAAACAGTCGATGTGTATAAATGAGCTTGAACACGACTTTGACATAAATGCTATAAATAAATCACTCAGTAAGCTTGACACAGCACTGTCCGAGACTAATGTTAGCGACACATCAAGGATTAGCAGCATTGATACGACAAAGCATTCATGCAAAGGAAAATAAAGACAAATTGGATAAATTGTTGTCATATACTGCAATGGATGATCTCCTTAACAAAAAATTGTCACTTTTTATGAGTAGCATCGATGAGGTCTTCAAATCTGGAAATGCCACGCTGAGAGATACAATTTTTATAAACCAAGTTACTATGCTTGCCGATATCAGTAAGAATCTTGGAGATTCTATAATGAAAAATAAAAATGGTGAATTAAACTGCAACACCGAAAACTCTGCCCAGATAAAAACAAAAAATGATGGTGAAAATTACATTGTTAGCTCTGTAATCTCCTCTAATAAGGTAGAAAATATCACACTTCTCTCTTCCCATGTTGATTGCATCCTGGAGGGTGGCAAGAACCCTCCTGAAGTCCGGATGCCAGTCCCTTCTGTTCGTAACTAGCATAAAAATTATAAACAGAATGTTTTGTATAAATTGAGTGAGAGAGATCATTCTGATGCCATAAATTATAAACGTATAAGGAAAAATTATGATAGTCTCCTTAACCTGAACACGTGCCGTGACTCCATAACATGGGGAACAAATACCTGTGACCTTCGTAAGGTGATCATAATTGGTGACTCTCAGGTAAGAAACATCAGACTTAATGAAATCCTACACCTGACTTCACGAACTTGGTGCTTCCCCGGTGCAAAAATTGAACATTTTAACAGACCTGTTGCGGACATCCTCAAATCTAAAAACAATGTCCAGGGCATCAAACTCTATCTGGGCACTAATAATATCGGGTCAGACTCACCCAGTGTCATTGCTGATCGTCTGGGATCTCTAATAGACCAAATCAAAGAATTTGCACCAAAATTACGCATCAGCGTCGTGGGATTATTTCCTGGTGTAAACAAACTTGGGAAGAGCAATGGCAATATCCTGATGATGTGCAAGACACGTGGTGTGGAATTTACCTCCCTTCGGTGCGCTATTGAAGAAAATGTTGGCCTTCTCGCACCAGATGGACTGCACCTTTCACGTCATGGAAAGAGCGCGCTCCCCTGTGCAATAATGCGATACTGGTTAGGCTAAGGCATCCTATTTTCGATGGCTTCTACTCACTTGAGGGAAACGAATAAGCCTTAACCGGCATGATCCTTGTCAAAACACTGGCCTAACTGACGCTGGTCTCTATAAACACTGCGAGCTAAATTCCACTCAGACTACATCATGCTGTGCTGTACCGATTCTTCTAAAGCTTTGTGGAAGGTCTAAACATAATACATGTCGAGTAACACCATCAAATCCTACTATACAATGGGATCTAGAAAGTAATTCAGCCAATTTCAATTCAGCCAATTTCATTTCAGCCAACTTCATTTCAGGTTGCCTGATTAATGCACAAAGTGCAACGGGGAAATTGCCTGAGCTTCACGTGTTGTTGTCGAGTCTAGAATACGATATTTTTGTGATAACCGAGATCTCGTTTCATTGTACTATCTCGGATGGCATGTTGATCCATGATTGCCCTTCTTTGGTCTTTCGAAGGGACCATGGCTGCTACGGGTGTGGGATCGCAGTATTCATACGGGATTATATTGAGGATGGTTCCTTCTCAACTGCATCTGAGTTTGAGACCCTTTGTCTTTTCCTTCTACCCCTAAAACTGAAACTTACTTGCTGTTATCTGCCTCACGGTGAGGATATTGTCCAGATTGAAAATCTTTGTAACTATCTTCGATTGACAGTTGACCCAACTTGCACAAATTTAATTTTGGGGGACTTTAACCAATCTTATATCGATTGGAGGTCACACTCCTCATCAAATGCAGCCCAGCAGTTATTTCTTGACTGCACTATGGATCTTGGTCTTGACCAGCTTGTTGCCAAGCCAACCAGGAAGAACAACATATTAGACTTAATCTTGGTGGATGATGAACGTACTGTGTTCGATGTGGACGTCCATACCAGCTTTAGCACAAGCGATCACTCAACTGTTATTTTTAAATTAAATCATAATAAATCACATATTAGGAGTAGTGATTCAAATACAGCTTTTTCAAGGAAAATTAACTTCCATACACTATGGACCGATCTTGAGTGTGTTGACTGGAACTCACTGCTTGGTATCCATGAAACCACAAATGCTAAATGGATAACATTTCAAAATTTACTGAATGCCCTCTCCAAAAAATCGTGAACTTATCGTAGAATTAATAAGAACCCAAAACCGTTTACTGCTAAGGAAATTAGGAAACAGTTAATTAATAAAATTAAACTCTGGAAACGCTTGCGCACAAATAGAAATGGGACAACTCTCAGTCAATATAACCTTTGCCTGTGCTAAATAATTTAAATCACTCTGTAGAGTACAAATGATAAGCTGTGAAAATAAAGTCATTCTTGAAGGTAATCTTAGTTCACTTTACAAGTATACCAGGAACAAAACTCAAACTCATTCTAAGATACCACCTCTTCACTTTGATGGCAAATTACTGACTAACGCTCTGGATAAAGCTATTGCGTTAAACAAAACTTTCTGTAATAACTTCGTTCATGATAATTTCGTAAATCCGCCTCCAGAGAGCGAAAACCAATTCGTCGTAGAACCAATTCCTTGTGTCAATGTACTTTTTATAACACGCGAAACTGTACATAAACATTTGACAAACCTTAAAAACAGCCATGCTATCTGTCCTGATGGTTTTTCTTCATTCTGCTATAAGTCGCTTGTATCTGTGCTGTCTGTACCGCTCACTCTGATTCTGAAATCATCGATTGAATTGGGCCAAATGATTGGCGATTGGCATGGGTTACCCCTATATTTAAAAAGGGGAAACATATCTGATCCAGCAAACTACTGTCCAATCTCGTTTACCTGCGACCACTGTCGTTTGCTTAAACGTATTATCCGCGACCATATTCTAAAACATCTCAATAAATTCAAGTTAATCCCAGATGATCAATTTGGCTTCCTACCAGGTCGGACAACGACTTCTCAATTATTACACTGTTTAAACGACCGGACTAAATCAATCGAGGAGGGTACACCGGTCGATCTTATCTGCATTGACTTTGCCAAAGCTATTGATTCGGTCGTACATTCGAAGCTACTTTTTAAACTACAAAAGTTTGGCATTGGTGGGAAAATATTATGTTGGATAAAAAACTTTCTTAGCTTTTGGTCCCAATCAGTGGTAATGGCAGATTCACTTTCGGAACCAGGTTTAGTTAGCAGTGGCGTTCCACAGGGATCTGTGTTGGGACCCTTACTGTTTGTTATTTTTCTCGCTGACTTGAACACCCAAGTTGATGGTGTAAAGATGCCCAAATTTGCTGACGATGTAAAGGTCTATTGGGGTGTTGGCAATCAGCTGGATTCTGCTCTCCTCCAGACGGCTGTTGATGATGTGAATAGTTGGTCTTTAAAATGGCAGCTTCCTATAAATATCTTTAAAAGCCAGGTACTTTCATTAGGATGAAAAAAAATCAAAATTTTTCTTATGAAATTGATAACACCATTTTGAACACTGAAGCCAATATTAAAGACCTGGAAGTCCACTTAACTTCAAACCTTAAATCTTCAACCCAGTGTAACCAGATCACCTTTAAGGCAAAATGGATGGGCTACATGATTAAACGATGCTTTAGCTCTGGTGATGTTTTTTCATTGGTCAGGGCCTATAAAGTCTACGTTAGACCAATTGTGGAGTATGCGTGTCAGGTCTGGTCTCCATACCTTGTCAAAGATAACATGAAAATCGAATTAGTGCAGATGTCATTTACAAAACCTTTACGGGGTTGTTAAAATCTGTCTTACCAACAACGTCTTAAGTATCTTCACCTTGAGTCCCTTGAATATAAGCGTTTAATAGCAGACCTATGCTTAACTTATTCTATTTTGCTGAGGCGTGATTTATTTATTATTTTTCATTATTGTTACTTTTAAAATTTTGTCTTTGAATCTCACACAAACTGTCTTGTAAACAGTTTCGAGGGTTACTGCTGTAACTAATTGAAATAAAATTTATAATTTATTATTATTATGCTATTATTATCATATTGTTATTTTAATATTTTAATTTTATATAATTTTCATATTTATTGTTTTTATTAAGATTGACAATAATGGTTTCGGCCAAGTTTTAAACTGCTATGCATTTTATTTATTTATATATATTTTGTTAAATTTTATTATATTTTATTGTATTGAAGAAATATTGACAATGATAGCCGAATTTTCCCTCCATTTGTCCCTCACGTTTGGCGATGCCATCGGGGACCATTGTGTCCCTGGTAGGTCTAACCTTGGTGGTAAGGCATTCGTGATCCCAACCCAATACCATATTAATAAACAAAAACGTATCGTTAAAAGTTAAAAGTAAGGGTCTAAAAGTCAAAACCTGTAAGGAACACGGATAAGCTTTGACTGTAAGGGTCTAGGTGTCAAATTTGGCCAGTAAGACACTGCTAAGCATTAGACCCTTACTACCCGGTTTTTGAGGAACAGCTGTCCGAGACCGTCCTATAAAGACCCATGAGATAATCCAATGATAGTGGAGTTGTGGGTTTCCTACTTTGCTTTAGGTTGAATTTTTTTTTCGGTTTGGTAACATGGCAGCGATTCCAAGCAAGACAACCTGCTACAAGCGTAAGCGTAGTTCAGTAAGCCACCTTTATGCACTTACGTTTCATCGAAGTGCAACGGAGAGATTAAGGTGCTATGCAAGTGATCTGGGGGCGAACTGGGTAGCCGGTTCGAATCCGGGTCTACCACTCCGATTTAACGTAAGTGCATAAAGGTGGCTTACTGAACTACGTTTCTTCTAGTGTATGATTTTCGCTGTTGGCTAATATCTTATTTTCCTTACTAAGTCACCGGGTAGTAAGGGTCTAATGCTTAGCAGTGTCTTACTGGCCAAATTTGACACCTAGACCCTTACAGTCAAAGCTTATCCGTGTTCCTTACAGGTTTTGACTTTTAATCCCTTACTTTTAACTTTTAACGATACGTTTTTGTTTATTAATCCGTGTTACTTTGAGAATTGTAATAAATAGGTGTAGTGGTGGATGAGGGGTGGGGTATGTGTGACACCTTTATAATTAATTTGTTGTTTGTTTTGTTGCGCCGCCTTTAAGCTCGGTAAATTGCTATGGTCCTTACTAACCTGGCTATCGCAAGTGTTAACAATAGAAACAAATCCTTTAATCTTCAGTCTATGTCTTGCAGCTGGCGTTTGCTAAATGGCATTGTTGCATAATAACAATGTTTAAAACAATGTAAAACAATCAATCTGGTCGTTTAGAGCTCCGTAACCCCTGAACCACTTGACCAATTAGAAAAGGCCTTATGGAAAGGGCACATCTACGGAGCAATACCTGTAAAATGAGCTAAGAAACAGCTTTACAGGACAAATAGTTTGACCTGTAGAGAGGACAGACGAAAGTATCCCCAGAACAACAACAACAACAAGCAGAACAAGAAGTTGTCTATTTGGCCCCTCTCTGTATCTCGGGTTTGGCTGGACTGAATTTCACAATCTTTGGACTGTAGACAGGCCTTGACTAGTCAAGGCTAGATTCCAAATTTGGTTTAAAATCTTTTAATTTTGACGGAGTTATAAGCTCTCAAAGTTGAAAGTTTAACACAGAGATCCTAGGTCGACCCTTACTAACACTGGCTATCGCCAGTGTTAATACCCTTCCTCTGCAGCCGAGCCATAATCTTCGTTTTAATCTTTTAAACTCTTAAACTTTTGAAATTTATAATTTTTAGTTTTAACATCGGATGGCAGTCAGTGGCCACCAGGTCCTTGCCATTCCGGTTACATTTGCGACAAACTTATATTATATTATACTATATAGAATGTTTCTACGAACCTGAACATTTACTGGTTTTGAACTGGGAACGATGAACACATCATGGATTAGAGGAGTGGCTTCTAGGATCTCCTTAAGAACAGAATGTGTTTTGCTAACAAGTTAAATGTTTAAACTGCTGACGAGAGCATGTGGAGTCTCAGATGTAACGGCAATGTATGGTGTACTAATGAGTATAAGATCAAGAAGTAACAACTTTATAAGCACATTTGTAATGAGGCAAAGATAATATCCATTAAGTGCAAGTGATCAAAAAGTTTTACGACGTTTCGTTCCTCAGGTCAGGGGCTTTATGAAGTGAAACATAGTAATACACTAAAAAAGACAACGCCGAAACACTTGTTTTTTTTTAGTGTGCTTTCACTTGATAACACCCCTGACCTGAGGTACGAAACGTCATGAAATTTTTTAATTGCTTGCACTTAATGGCTTTTATCTTTGCGTTAATTACTAATGAGTATAGTATTTTGGAATAATGTCGATTTATTTTTCTGGCAACTTACCAGTTCTCAACTCCATCTGAGTGAGAAGGGTGTTTAAAGTTCCTTGATAAATGGATGCTGTTATGTTGTTTATTTAATTTGTGTATTGCCACACTTGACAATGGGTTAGATTAAGACCGAAATGTTGTGCTTTACGCTGCATTTTATTATTGTGTGCTGCTTGGCTGCAGCTTTTGTCAATGATTAAAATAGCAGTTTTCTGGGTTATTTATAAGGTGGCTAAAATTTGTAGAACAAACGTTTGCTGAATTGGGCACTTCTCCCGTCAACTGCTGGACAGGTCTGGAATACCATCCAAAATTCCTCATTCCTATTGTGTCCTAAACTCTCAAAGCAATTATTTTACATTTTTTTGCGAGTTTTTAGCATAAGTCATTACCATTTATGCACCTGTAATCTTGTAAAATTTTGATCTGGTATTAACCGGTAAAATACTTCAATTGAAAATTTCAGAAGCACCTGAGCACCATCTCTTACTATCTGAATTTAGGAATGAGTTATATGTTAAACTGAATTGCGACAGGACCCACCTTTTCCATCTGTACATATCTAACAACACAGTGAAAATAATTAAATTGTCAGAAAACTATTCTCTTCCAATTAATTACTGCCAGTAATTTTTACCAATAATTTCTTTTTGAATGATTCTTGTAACTCTATTTGATAAAGTAAAGCTTGTACAATGTCCATTGATTTAAATAAAGGAAGAGGCTATTTACAGGTACAGTACCTGCAAACAACTGGCCATTTGGAGGTACTATACCTGTAAGTAATTGACTATTTTCAGGTACTGTACTGGTGAGCTACTGGCTATTCACAAGTTGATCGAAAAGTGAATGGAGGTTCCAAACAGATTCCAGTGGCACGAAAGCAGCCGGCTGAATTACTGTCTGAAACGTAGTTTGATCTTCCACGCAAACCATTACGAAAATAAGGAAAGACTGCATTGAAGGTTTCATTTAGTAACTAATCATTCTCGTTGCTAAGTCAGCAGATTTGCGTCAAAGTCACGTCTTACGTGTAATTCCAGATTGCTGTGCTTCGACAAAACGCCTTACAAATGTTAATTTGGCGGGAAGGCTTTTTGAGTTACAGACTCACTGGTGGACCAAGATAACCAAATCTGTAATATTGAACAAATTGATGTTAACTACGCTAACCACGCTGTGAGGAATCTGGGCCAGATTTTAACCTCAAAACGTGCACGTTAAGCTATCGTTTTGAGCATATTAATTTGCTTGTTCACGAATGTGAACAAAAAATCGTATGATACCATGGCGCCATCTGTTTTCATTTGTCTCATTAACTTTTGATATTGTTCACTGGTGATTTAGAACGTATTGCATTCTCTCAGATTAATTTACGCAGGCTTAGCTAACGTTTACTTTTTTTGAAAAATTTGTTTATTCACGGTTTATGGTCATTAGATGTGCTTTAAAACCATGTTTGACGTGTAATACCAGAGCAATGTGCTTGTACAATCTTCGGCAAAACGCCGTGTAAATGTAAATTGGGAAAGCGCTTAAGTTACTAACTCAGACTCAGACTTATTACCACTTGTGACCAAGATGATTAAATCTCCAAATATTATCACAAACTGATATTAACTGGGTCAGATGTAAACGATATGGGCCTAATTTTTATTTGAAAACGTGAACTTTGTGCAATCGTTTTGATCATTGCAAAAGCGGATTTATTACACACAGATAGTTGCACGTTTACGAATTGAAAAATTCTACGATTCTACACTGGCGACATCTGTTATCATTTATATCGTATCCTTAAAGATTGATCGCTGACTGGTACTTGAAAACTGATATTTTCTTAGTTAATTTACGTAGGCTTAGCTAATGTTTACTTTGTTGATAATATTTGTTTGTTTATGGTTCGTGCATTATTTCGTTTCTGCAAGACTTAACGATATAAAGGACAAGAGATGGAGCCAAGTAGTATCGTGCGATTTTAGTTAAAATATTAGCAATAAAATGTTGTTTTCGTGCATACGTGGCCTAGGCCTATGTGGATTTGATGAATAACCACCATGCCTGATCAGTTACGAGAGTCACATAGTAGAAAGAAACGAAGAGGCGATTTTTTTTTGTCTTTTTACGAAGTTGCAATTAATCGGATTCATTTGGGTTTCATGAATGAACACGTTGCCAGATCTGGTTTATGAGATATGCATAGAAGTGAAAAATCATTTAAATGTAACGTATGTAGATGAGATTTTTAGTTTTTACGAAATTTTTTGGGAGGGAGTGGGAGAAAAAAAATTAGAATTAAAGATGAGGTCTGACAATTCAGCTAGGGGTTTAGAAGGTGGACCTCCCCAAAAATAGCTCATTCCCAGAAATTTTAGTACCTCAGAAAAATTATAAAAACCAAGTTTCAAATTTTTTTATTTCCAACAAACGCTTTGTCTACTTTTAACAAATTTTAGTCCTAATTTCTCGGATCTGGATGATGGGGTACTCTACCCCCCCTCCCCCCGCTGCCACCCCACACTCCCGGGTGCGACACTCGTTGAGTCATAGTGATTAATTTCGATTGCCTAGAACAAACTGAACTGAAACAAGCTACTGTCAGGCTTTCGTAAGAGCTTGACTGTATGTTTCATAGTTGGCACGAGAAAACCACGTGCTTCGCGCACAATGTCAGCACTGACAAAACGATGCTTTTGAAAAATTTGTTATATGGCTATGTAATTTGATGCTTCCGCTAGTAAGGTTGTACTTTAGATATTACTGGAATTTTCAGGGTTTTCTTAGATGACCTTCGAATATTTAGGCAGATTGTACTTTAATGTGAAATCAAACTGCAATAATCGAAATAATTATTCTTTATGTGCCTAGCATCAGTAAACAATGAGGACAGACACAGATTCAGTAGTTTTATGGTAGCCAGTTGCTTGTAATAGCCAGTTGCTTGCAGGTACTGTACCTGTGTAAAGCCATAGCTCACCAGTACTATACCTGTAACTAGTCGATTATTTACAGGTATAGTACCTGTAACTAACCACTTCCTTAAGTAAATGTAACTGTATTGTTTAAAGATAGCAGCAGCATCTTTATGGTGATGTTGCGAGTTTAATTCCAGTTTTCAACGTAGGAATAGTACCACCCCAGCAAGGTTACGCTAATGACGTCATTAGTGAAATCTGCCAAGCCCGAAGTCCACATGACGTCAAATTGTAATGTGCCATTGTCATTCCAAAATTCATACTCATTGTTAGTTGAAATAATCCTATTTTATCAATTGTTGTAACAATACATAGCTATGATTTGTCTGTACATAATGCTTGACATCAATTGTAACGGCTCGAACTCGCTTGGTCTTTGGCCGGGTGCTTCCAACAATTAGGTATTAACCTAAAATTCCATTCCGCCTCCAACTCTCCAACTCCCCGTATCCAAAGGTAATTTCGGCCCTATAATTAGAATTTTTCCCAATTTCCCCAATCCCCGAACTTAAATTCAAACCAGACCAACCCTGTTGCTAGTTCAGCACTGCAACCCCATAGCTGCTTAGTTTAGCAGTCAACGTATGAAATTGCCTGAAACTAACTAATCCAAATTTGCCCAAGTAAGCCTAATGCCGTTGACATTCCATATTAGGCCCTAAGCCAAGGTTAGTGTCGCCCTTGAAC
>JAHWFP010036793.1:160392-195958 GCA_023313725.1 Lithobius niger
GACAGTATTGTTTCTAAGCGCGGTAATGTCATCTGAACCACCAGCTACATTCTGAAAACACAAACACAAACCAAAAATTAAGTAGATGCTTCCCCGTTAATTATAAACCTCAACAAAAAAAAATGTAGTATTACAATTACAGTACTCGGTTTAATGACTGTGTTCAAGATTGACTATTTTGTGAGGTTGATTGATTAAAGTGGAAGTGCCAGACGAGCCAATAATCCAGTTTCACGAATGACACTGTTTAGTTTTCATCCATAAAATTGGTCTTAGCTTTTGTCACAAAACTTAAAAATATGGGACACCAGCAGAATATGATAAGACTAGCACTTGCAAACGAAAATTCAACGGATATACCTTCCACTACCTCGGCAGAACAATAATGTAAAAATAGCTGACGACAAAACATCTGCAACTTAACAGCAGACAATCTGGAAATTGATGCGCTGTTGAGTGGGCAAAGCTCAACTGAGCTGCATAGTGAACATTTCACTGGAAGAGCAAAGCAACCTCAAAGTAAAGTTGTCTACATCGATACAGCAAAACGTATCACTGAAATTGTTGACGTGTAGGAACAGGGATGACTTGAAAGGCACTGCTTACAATTTTCAGCCCCTGATGCAAACGTTTGAATTTGATATTCTTTTTGTAGTTTAATAGCTATTTTTATTTGTTCTTTTCAATGTTTGCCTCTTGTAATTCATTTGTTTTAGATGAGCAGGTTTTAATGCTATTTTAATGGTCCTCAATTTTGCCTACCATTTAATTTGACAGTCAGCAGTGTCGTCTTCCGTATTTTGTCTGGTAGCTATTTTGTAGCCCACTGCTATGAACCAGCTGCTTTGTTGGCTACTCTACATGTTCCGTTGTTCCACAACTTCTTGTGCATACAAAAGTAAAAGAGTAAAAAATGCTGTCAGAAAACAGTGATCGTCATGCTAGAATTCCATGGGATCAATGATGCTCATCATGTGATAATCTATCATTTTATTGTGTTACCATGCGTCAGTGGATTTGATAACAGTGATCAGCTGTGGACGTATAAAACTCTTCAAGGCTGTGAGGGCCTTCATCGTTAATCTTTGATAAGCCCTGTTCATTAACCTCAAACTTCAACGCAAATCCTTCAATGCAAACTTGAGGGAGTCTTTTCACAAAGAGGTGTTTCATATATTTCAAGCAACCAGTGTCCATGCATGAAGATCTCAATTAGAACAAATCTTTTCTGAGCTATTCTTTTGGACGTGACAGGTGTAATGCCTTTGCTGTCATCCCTTACCGTTTTACGCGGTGTTCAGTAGTATGGAAATAAACAAGCCAACCCATTTTTTCAACAATGGAAATCTTAAACTACGCTAATAAGTCGAATCTTATTTAAATTAATCAAGTACAATCTAGGCCTACCCTGGCTTTTTATACTTACTCGTGATTTAAAAAGCATGGGTTTCATTTAACACCAGCAGTTTTAAGCTGGAGTCTTTGGACGCTGAATGCCCCAGCTTGGTCCATTTTCCTGCAGCCTCTTACTCGCTGGTTCTGTACTTTAAATTTAAAGAGTGCCAAAACATTTTATGGCATGCATAACACTACCTTATTCATCAATGCCTACCGTAGTAGGCTAGCTGCCAAGTTAAATTCATGAAAGTTCCCTGGGAAGCCGAGAGAAGTGAGTAAAGCCTTGTGGAATTGTCAGAGGGGAATCGTGGCTATTCCACGGAGATAACAATAATAATCATAATAGTAGTAATAGAAACTTTATCCCACCAATATGAGGAAGGGAGAGAACTGGAGACTAGTGTCCACCTGTGTTCGCCCTATTAAAAAATACAAAAGGTGAGTCAAAAGTCCCTTGCACCCCACCAAATTCCCTTCATCATTGGGATTACTCACCATCCCATAGGACGTTGTTTCGCCCATAAGATGGCGGCCACCCCACGAGCTTGCATTGGGACTCCCTGCCCCCCTCAACCCCCAGATAAAGAATTTAACTTTGTGCCTTTGCAAAATAGACGTTTGGTTCCATTTTGGGAAATATACATGTGGTTGAGCAAACATGATCGCCAAAAACAACACCCTAATTGGATAAACGGGATGAGTGTAAGTACATCTTACATGTAGCTCTCATGCACACATGAGGGCTTCCCCACTGTGGAGGGCTTCATGGTGCTGGATGATGCCCATTGCACCCACCAAAGGTCCTACAACACTTAGATAACACACCTGATCAAGTTTTGTAGGACCAAGATGCAGATAGGGCCACTGCACGAGCTTCCATTGGGACCCATCCTCCCTCAACCCCCGATACCAAGTTTTTTTCTGTTCCTTAAAATAAACATAAAAAACACACCAGGGCTGGGCAGTTGATTGGGAACGTTCAAGTATAACATCATCAAGAATGAAGGGGGTAGAGTTCGCCTTCTTATGATTGCTGGTGAGGTCAGGGATGGGGGTGGTCAGTTGGTGATGTAAGCATCGGTCCCCCAGGAAAACATATTTTAAAGGGTGGAAATGTCTAAGAAAAAATATCCTCGGAAAACTGGGGATATACAGAAAATAAACCCTCCTGGGGAAGTAAACTTAGGAATGACGTAATACTGGAGGGGAACGAATGATGACGTGGTGGTGGGGGGTTAAAATGGCTAATATGTTGAAGACGTAATACCTAAAAATTCCCAATCAACTGCCCATCCCAGGGATGTTTTTAATATTTATTTTAAGCATAAAACTTGACAACAGGGCGGTTGAGGGGCAAGGTTCATGCAAAAGCCCTCACCTTAGGGACAAAACTTGGTCCTCTGTGGCAGGTGTGTAATCTCAGTACTGTTGGACCTTTGGTAGGTGCAACGGACAATATGTTTCACCGTGCGGGGAAGACCTCAGGTGGGCATAGGAGCTACATTGAAGATGTAATAAAACACATCCAGCTTATACAATTGGCGTGCTGTTTTCAGCGACTATGTTACCTTTGCCACGCGCATATTTCCCCAATTGGAACCAAACGTCTTTTTCTCAAAGGAACAAAGTTAACTTTTGTATCTGGGGGATGAGGGGAGGGACAGGGTGCACCAATGCAAGCTCTTGGGGTGTCCCCACCTTAGGGCCAAAACAAGGTTCTATGTGTCAGGATTGTAATCCCAGTGGTGTAGGGCTTTTGGTTGGGTGCAAGGGACTTTAGACTCACGCTGTCAATAAACAACTAATTCTAGATAATCAAGCTGTATCCATAACCAAATAAATTGGACGTCGTTATGGTACAAAAAAAAACTACTTGAATCTCCAAGGAACCTGTGAGAGATCCAATGATCACAGTCTGGCTTTAAATGAGTTCATAGTAGCAACATTAACAACATCACTAGGCAGTGCATTACAGGCTTTAACGACTCTACTAAAGTAAAATTTTCGACAATCAAGTTTTTGATTTTTGAACAACTAATTTATAACGGAGATAACAAAGGAGATAACGATAGGTTAGGTGACATTAAAAAACGGATCACAGCTGAACGTGGCGAAGTTTGGTGGCATAAGTGGGCCCTTCTGCATGAACGTGACCAGCCCATCATCGATAAAGACAGCACGACATCATTCAGCGTTCCACCATGTACAAAACGACATAATTTATTCTAGAATTTAAAGAAATGTGCATAGCAAATGTATTTCACCGTATTTCACCCTTGTCCATCTACTAACTATACATCATTCAGAGCTACTGTATAAATCACTGTAAATAATACAAAATTATATTGTAATTTTAAGCTCAAAGGTGCTAATTAGCGAGGTAACGAGACCTAGTATTACATAATTTTCCCTACTCGTCGACATCATAAAAGTGATCATATTCAACCCATTTCAATTAGTGACTGCATTCAGTAACCCAGAATGTTTAACACACTATTAATTCTACAAGGTTTGTGTTCCTGACCTACTCACTCACGTGTTGACTTCCAATGCAGCTGGTACTGTATGGGTAAACGCTAATTAATTATGTGATACTATATTGTAAAGGCCATCACATCATTCGTTCCCCTGCATAAACTATGGCTAATTAATTACGTGATACTATATTGTAAATGCAGCATTCATAAAGTTGGAGGTGAAGAGTGTGGACAGGACGTCATCCAAGACAGCTACTCGAAGAGGTGCTATCATTAAAAACGGCAGCCACCATTTGAAAGCAGAAACATTGGCACCTGATGCCATTATTTACCCCAATGTAAAACCTCCAAATGGATGCGGTCTCCTACGGGTGTGACCGTATTGGGAATCTCCTATCGATTTCCCCATTTTGGTTTCTTTCTATCCATCTAGGGGTATTTCGGCGAACACTAGTGAAAGCATTTCAAAACCAGGCCGTGTTAAATAATGTAATGTTGTGTAATAAGATGCCTTGGAAGCCTACCAAATCTATTGACGATAGTACTAGTGAGCGATAGTTGACAAACAAATTATTCGTGCTGTATCAGTTAGACGATGGCGTTCGGCAACATTGCTTTAAGACTTTGGCTGTTTACCCGAGAGCGAAGCCACGAGCGCAATAAAGTAAAGGTCTTACCGCATTGTTGCCGGACTCCATCGGCTAACATATTTGTACAACAAGTTGAATCTTTAGTGAACAAGTCATTGTTGCAATAAAGCGACAGTGCTAGCACATTGTTGCCGAACCATCGTCGAACATATTTGTCGGCAACGATTTTCATAGTAACCGAGCATTGTTGTGATAGCATAACGAGCCATTGTTGGTGGGAATGTTCTTTGCTCCAACTCCGTAAAACTGAATAAAAGCTTTCCTTAGGGTGTTTCTTCAGCTGCAATAAATGTAGTATTTTGGAAACATTGATACGTAAGCATTGTTAGCAGTAGTAGATTTACTTACGTACGTAAGAACCAAAGGCGTTCGTTTTCTTATTTATGTAAGTAAGAAACCCTCATCTTTGTTTTCTATGCCTTCTTTTTTCTTATTTTAAAATTTATTGTTGTTAATTTAAGTGTGTGAAATAGTTTAATGATACTTAGAAACGATTTGGGATGCGTAAACTTGGACGGCGATCGTATTTTTACTACTTAAGTAAGAACCAAAGACCTTCGTTTTCTTACTTACGTAAGTAAGAAACCCACGCCTAGAAATGGTTCATACTAGTGGTAAGACAACGGTTGCATTGCTACAGCAGTGTGTCTTTATCATACCAGTTCACTGCTGCAAAAATGGACCAACAATGAAAGAGTTGTGAAAGTGCAGTGTGAAAGTGTCCAAAGCGCACCAGGCTCACACCACACACTACTGCCATTAGTAAAACATAAACACTTTACCAGTAGTAGGTAGAACAAATTAGCGTAGGCTGGGTCTTGAATTATAAATGACTACATAAACCATCAGTCCAGTTACCAACACAGTAAAATACTTTCACATTATAGAAAAGTGGGTCGGTTTTAGCCAAACCCCTACCAATGAACATTGCATAAAAAGGTAATCACGTATATTCTTCGACTGACTCTGTGACAAGGCGACATGCTGTTTCTTAACAGCATTTTTAGCTCTAGGACTTTAATGTAAGTAGGGTGGTGTATCTGTTAGTTTTCTTCTTTTAACTGCTAGAGCATCATATTTTGCTTGCACCCATTTTTTTTTAAAGCTAAGGCCAAGGCAAAGACATACTTTACGGTTTACAATTAAACCGTGTTTTAGGAATTTCGGGGTTATTGGTTTGTTAAAGGGCATCCATTTTAGTCAAACTCATCAGTTTATTTCATTGAGTATCTGTAAAACAGTGTTACCTGATTAAGCAAATGAAGCAAACGACAGTCAGAGTTAGTAGCTTTCTTAATAAGTAGACCTCTTAATAAATACAATCACTAGAAATTATTAAGCTATAGGCTGAAAGTATAATAGCAGTAAAATGAGGATAGGACTTCGACTGGCTAGAACTTCTCAGGCGAAGGTTAGAACGATGTCAGTGGAACGAGCAAAACGAGTTGTTAATAAGTATTTTCAAGTGGCTTAACAGTATTTTGCAACAATTTTTGTAATTGGGCAACAATATTCTTTCAATTTGATCAATTGAGAAAGTTTCACATTAACCCATTTGCACATGCATTTATTAGAAAAGTAACTGGCAGAACATATTTATGTTTTAGACTAGTTTATAAGTACTGATTTCAAATTCAGTACTAATTATAGTTTTGTTCACACAGAAGCAGTGTTCGGTGTGCACCGAACAAAGTGCCAATGACAGACACACCCAGCCAACGAATATGTTGGCAATAATATGTGGACCGCTACTTTTTATTGGGGCCGTTACTTTTCATCATATTTCGCAATGACCTAAAATCGTCAAATGGGAATACTGTACTCCAAATCGTTACTTTGTGGGTGGTGTAAACAGTAAAATAAAAGTGCCACCTGACTGCCAAAGCCTCACAAAGACATAAAATTACGCTAATTTTATATTTCAGCCTATATCTTGGCCTTGTTCACAAAAAAAAACACATATAAAACATGAATAAAACGAGCTTGAGCTCCCCTACAGTCTGCAACAACAACTGTAGACTGTAGACTGCAGGGGAGCTCAAGCTCGTTTTATTCATGTTTTATATGTGTTTTTTTTTTTGTGTGAACAAGGCCAAGATATAGGCTGAAATATAAAATTAGCGTGATTTTATGTCTTTGTGGGGCTTTGCCAGTCAGGTGGCACTTTTATTTTACTGAGAATATTGTATTAAAAGAAATTTGCTGATGGTGCTAAACAGTATGGTATGGTGATGATGGATCATGACAGTTGTTCTGAGCTTCAGGTTGAGCTTCGGGTTGAGCTACATCGAGTCCAATCTTGGTCCTCACACTGGCATCTACCTCTGGCACCACAAAAATGTCAAGTGTTTCAAGTTGGAACGAATAATTTCCACTCCATTACTACCACTCTGATGAAAATTCACTTCCAGAAATGCAGGTTTTAAAGGATTTGGGAGTATGGATTGCAAATGATCTGGTTTTTAGCACACACTGCAATAAAATTGTAAAGGCAGCCCATCAAAGTGCTGCAATTATTCAAAAATTCTTCCATTCTGGGGACCCCAAAACCCTGATTAGGGCCTTTAAGGTTTACATGAGACCTATTCTTGAATATGCTAGCCAGGTTTGGCCACCCCACCATCTTAAAGACATTGACCTAGTTGAATCGGTTCATTGCAGGTATACTAAAATATTAAAAGGTTCATCAAATTTACCGTCCTTTGATCGACTAAATGACGTAGGATTGGAGTCTCTTAATTAAAAAGACTAAGGGAAAACTTGAGTCTAACTTTTACCCTACCTGGTCACTTGGTAGTGAATTCAAGTAATTTTTTTTTAGTTCTGTTCCAGTGATCGGACGAGTGGGCAATCCTAGAAACTGGTGACAGCTAGTTTCAAGCAAATATAGGAAATATATTTAAGCAATGGAGTTGTGAATTGTTGGAACAAATTGCAAACTATGGTAGTTGAAGTACTGACTATTCCCTTTTCCAAAAGTCGTTTAAAAAAGGTTTGTCTAAAAATTATCTTCTTAGAAATTTAAGTGTAAATGGAACTTCCATAAGTTTTATCTGAATTTATACACGACAAAACATCATTTACTGAATCTTTTTAAAGTTTTGGACTGGAATAAGTGGCATGCCCATCCATTCATTTTGCTTTTGTGTGCATATAAATTTATAACTATTACTTATTTATTAACATTTTTTGCTAATTAAATTATTCTTACTTTCCGAAATATATTGTTTTGTTTAAATTTTTAATGCTGTGACCCATTTATTTTGAAAACATTTATGAAAAGTATGAGAATTTAGGCGGTTTAAAAACTTGTCATACTGAAGAATGACTAACTATAATCACAATTTTCTGAATGATTTGTGGAAACATACTCAGCTGTGGCTACACGAAACACTAGAGGATCGTAAACTACTTCAGGTATTGCAACTGCAGGTGCTTGCAATGCTCTTCCGTACCAGGCTCTCTAGCTCTTTAGTCAGGCCCCACTTTTTTTTTAACTGAGCCACTGTGCAAAACAATTGTCAGCAATTCATTTATGCCACAAATGCATTGTTGTTTTATTATACTATACCAACATTTTAATTAGATTTATTCAAGAAATTTGTGACGTAGAAAAACTTCACAAACATTGACAACCATTCACAGTGTGCTAAAACAACTCAGACTGTTAATAATGCACCAAGAACAAAACAAGCGCATTAATATGTTCAAGGTTGACTTGTGAAAATATTTTTACTCCGTGTGTATTAAAAAAGGCACGGAGCAATTTTGGCAGAAATAAAATGAAGTATAAACATGGAATATGGATGGCCATAAGAGTTGTACCTCGACTGTATTACTTAACAACACAGGTGCTTCATCATAGCAATGAAGAGACAAAGTTGTAATAGGTTGTCCATTCATGGCTATTATTTATCGACCTCACATATGTATATAATTGTTTCCCCATTATTTGAAAGATTGTATTAAACCTTTACCTTTAATATATCAAGTTTGATAAATTCCTTTTTGTTAAACGATAATTTCCACAATGCAGTTGGTGTTAATCCAGGAACAGCATCCAGCAAATCTAGCATATCAACATCGCACCAGGAGATGCCTTTAATCTTGGCAATCTTTTGCTTAGGTCTAACGAGTTCAGTACTTGCTCCACAATCAATAAGTAAGGGAAAATGGACTGATTCATGACTAGTCACATCAATAACAGTTCTTGTAGAATAAGTCAAGTAAAAATTGGCTCGATTATGAATAAAAGTGAAACTTCCAACTATGCACCCAATTAAAATGAGAAACCATACTGCGCGAAGCCAAATAGGGCTATCAACTTTTAATAGCAATTGAGCCATAATCTTGGTGCTGCCACTTTGATGATTTCGTGCTGTGTACATGGAAATCATACGACTGACTTTTTGATCAATAGGATCAGACTTTATAAACATCTGTCTTGATTTCAGCAGTATGTTACTCAAAATTAATTGAACGGCCTCAATAACTGACAATAGGGACAGTCCTAGAAATAAACCGAGCGTCCCACCTATGTCTGCTAACAAATTCAAAAAATCATATGCAGGCTTTTCCACGAATTGTGTGAATGAATTTTTAAAGTGGAGACTAAGTATGGTAGTATTTTTCTGACGTTCAACAAAACTGGCTTCTACGTACATTGTAACGATATTGCAAGGTTTAAGACATTGACATTCTGAATCGATATCCTTTCTTTGACTTAATACAAACTTTGCGAATATGTTCGAGAAATCATTTGAATTATTGCACATGGGAAGCTTCGTTTCCTCTGGTATGAAGGGGAACCTGTAGAAATGGAAAAACATGAACAAATAACTTTTTCGTATAATTGCTGTTTTAATGGCGCATAATAACAAACTATCCACAAAATGCAAAGCAGTTTGCTCCTAATGTCTTTCTTCAAAGACAGCTACAGGCGTGAGTTATAAGCATTTAAAATCTTAAACGAAAACCGCTTGAATTGGGAAAGATTTAATTGCAGTGTATGTTTGCAAATAGACGTTATTCAACTTTTAATAAAACATTGGCTTTCTAACTATATCAACATAATTTCGACAGGCTACTCCCACCTGTACTATGCAACACGGAGTGAGTAATCCATAGAAGGAAACATGAAGGCTGTGAGGAATATTTCATGAAATGGTTCAGAGGTCCTAATTTGTATTGAGTCACAGATATCCATCACTTTGAGTGATGGGTTTTATCCATACCTCCTGAGTAATTTGTCTATGGGCACATTTCCAATATTACAGTAATACTTTGCAGAAATATATTCTTAAATTAGCTGGAGTGATTTCTTTAAGTGGTCATTGTAAAGTTGTGTTTTAGTCAACGGACTTTTTCTAAATGTTTAAATCGCAAGAACCAACAATCGCTACTTTAGATTAGGTGGATCTCGTAGCTTACAGCATGAAAAATGGCATGAGGGATGTTTTTAAAGTCAGCGGCTTGCAACTCGCTTGCAAGCGGAAACGTTGCCTGTTTGTTATTTCGATGGGAAAACCTTCCCCGCGGCCAAGCGACTCGCAAGCCGCTGACTTTAAAGCATCCCTATAGTGGCTAGTGTGTTGGCTGTCTACAGTTTAAAGTCAGGCGTGATTGGCAAATATTCCGGTAGTTTTAGATTGATTGGCTACTACTACTAAACTCTTGATGACCAAAGACAAACACATGGCTTCAAAGATGCCCTACCAGGAACGTACTGGTACATGCATACAGCTTGCTGCCCCATTCTATTAAACATTGACATCACTCGACCACAGAATACAGTAGCAGTGAGTCAGCCATGTAGTTTGCAGTTTTTTTCAATACTTTTAATAGTTTCTTGTAAGAAATGTTCTCTTACAACGAACTAGTGTGATAACTAGAGCGATCCTGTGTTCGATTTCAACATCGTCGAAAGTACAACAATGCTATGCACAGTGCAAGGTAACAAAACGCTTCGTATTTCCTTCAAATTACGATTTTGGGCCCCCCGGCCGATTGGTGGAAATCCTGCGGTGAGAAGTGCCCCGGCCATCCCTCTACACTATAGGGTACATTAGCCGTTCGTTTCTGTTAAATATTTCGAATAAATACGAGTCGTCGGTTGGTCAAACCTAGTCGGTTTGGCGTTATTTTTGACACATTCGTTAGATTGCTGTGTGACTTGTAAAGAAAGAGAAGATCGTGTTATTTATATAAACTGTTGATTTTTCAAACTAGAGTGATGAAAGTCAAAAATGTTTGCTGTGTGGCAATGATTTTGCATGCAGAACACATAAATAAACATTTAGGGCTATCATGTGTTTGCGTTGAGTAATAAAATACCCTACGAAATTTTTGTAAGACTGTATCATTTGTGCGATGTCGATTTTTATATCCACATAGTTGGGTGCTTCCCCTCCCCCCCCACCCGCAGAAAATGAATTAACGAAAAATTATTTCAAACCTAAACTAAAAGCGTGTTGAAAGCACAAGTTGCAGTTAAAAAGAACTGAGTACTACCAACAATTTAATTTCAGTTCACCAAAGTTGGGGAAAATGTTTAATGTAGTGAATTTAATCACTTACAGGTACGATTCACTTGCAAGTAAGACTGAGAAATTTCCATTTTGCCCAAAAGTTACAGACTCGCCAAAATGATTTGTTTGTGTTATGATTGTCTAGGCCTTCATTTTTTTTTTACCTGTCGTTAGAAAATCATTTTCAGCAAGAAGAAAAAAAAAGGCTACAGTGAATAATTTATAATAACGAATATTTATTTTTTACTATTTTATCATTCTGCATGTGTTTGTTATTATTATTGGGCTAGTTTTATTTATTTGTGGTAGTAACATACTTAACTTTTATGGAATCGAATAATTAGTATTATAAGGCTATGGCTATGTCCTTATAATATAAGCGTATTTTGTAAGGATACCCAGTCCCACTGTTTGTTTATAATTCCAATAATTTAATAATATATTGCAGTAATGAAAACGTATTTCTGTATTAATATGAACCCCAAATTCGCAAAACCACGAAAGCTAAAGTGGCGACAGCAGAGCCTGGTCGTCAAGAGGGTAATGATTAAATTAAAGCATTTAGACATAATGCACCTGTTCGTGACGGAAAAAAATTGTGTTTTGCCAGTGCTGATCTACGAGGAAGTACACAGACATTACAGAATAGAAAATGCAGTCAAGAGCTATATTACATTTATTTGTCTTATTTGTCCGAGGTAAACCAAATGTTGTTGTGGCTAAGATGGTAGCTTTGCACCCACTATGCAAGTTGTACATCTAACGTAGTCACATGATTATGGGTGTACACTAACACGCTATGCATCATATGTCAGTGATTTGAAGGCACTACTTTCAATAGGAATCACTAATGGTCCAGGAGAAACTGGAGGGGAAATAGACACGTGGTTTCATAGACTGAACTATTTTCCTTACCGTCTTAAAATGTAAATACTGTTGATGGTTATTTCGGGTTGGATATAGGCTTGAAACGTAATATTTGGCTGCATCAGTTTGTGTGAAGGCAAACCAAGCAGTGCTACATAAAAATACAAACAACGGTTCGAAAATTCATCACGTTAGCAATAAAATTAAAGCATGGCAAATGCCACTAAGTCGTCCTCGTTAAAAGCATAAAACAGCAATTTAAAACGGATAAAAACCACCAATTTCTCCCTCAAAAAAGGCAGAAATGGCAGCCGAAAAGCAACGACCCACCTGCTCCGTTCGGATGCCACATCGCAAGGCAAGGTGTATGCAAATCAGGGTCACGTGTTTCAAAGGTGTGATGCATTCGTTATGTGGGTTTTACAATATGCCAGGCAAAAGAATCGAGTTTAAGTGTTTTAATTACAGGAAAATATTCTTTTAGAAATTTATTATCTGGCACTCAGTGGGTATGTACAAGTGGTGTATGTGTATGGATGACAAGCGTTTCAAGATTAATGCGTGCCCTAGCATGTTTTTCTCGAAACAAGATTTGGACCTTGTCCAAGTCGGGGATGTGGCCTGTTGCGTATTTGTCAGGTGACTTGCCTGTTGAAAGGCAGTGTTGCACTAAAGAGTTGGATTCGACTTTTAACTTGAAGTTTGATTTATGGGATGCTATGTTCCTTAAGTTTTTGAAGGGATTGTCCTACATATGTAGCAGTACAGGTTGGCTCTGTACAGGGAATTCGATAAACAGTATTGCGTGTGGAAAACATGTCGTCTGATTTGTTATTGTTTTTATTTTCATGTTGCATGGTCAGCGAGTCGGATGTTATTGATGTTAAGTTTTTTCTTAAGGACTTCAGAGATGCCTTTGAAGTAAGGCAGAGCAATAAAACTCGTAGGGGGGGAGGAGGGTCGTTTTGGGGGTCAAAGCTTTTGAAATTAATTTGTTAACGTACCCGAGTGGGAACCCATTCTCAACATACTTTTGCAAGATATACTGAAATTCATGCTGCAATAAGTCAGCATTACTAGTGTGTGACACAACACGTTTGACTTCATTTATTACTACATTAGTTTTGTAGTGGTGGGAGTTGTAATGCAGGGTGCGAGTCGACTGCATACATTTTCTGAAGTGTGTGAATTCAATTAGGCTATGATGGTTAATAAGGACATTTATATCTAAAAATGGGGATGGATTGTTTTTAGAGGCCTCCATAGTGTTAGTGAGTGATTTAGTGATGCTGTTGAGAAAATCGAGGATTGATAACTTAAGTTGTGTTGGTAAAAGTGCTAAACTATCGTCGATGTCGATGTAATTTGTGGAAATTTTTCAACTAATTTATTGTCAAACTGCATTCAGGACTATGTCACAGAAGAAAGTTGAAAGTGGGCTTCCCATCGGTACGCCATTTATTTGTTGGTAATATTTGCCTCCATACTCAAAGAAGGTGGTTTCAAAAATGACTTTTACTGCACTGATGAAAGTGTCATTATCCCACTCAAGTTTGAAGAGCGAGGGGATGGGAGGGTTCGTTTGTTAATTTTCGTGAGATTTCTGTAATGATTAGCTCTAGGTCGAATGATGGTAACATGTTTTCGACATCAAAGGAAACAAATTCAAACCCTGGAGGCACTTGATATCCTTCCAGGTCGTGAACAATTTTGAGTGGATTTGGGGTAGTATGGCGCCCCTCAGCGAGTTCTTTTAGAATGGGTTTAAGGATGCATACAAGCTCAATGTTGGGGGTAGTCTTCCTGCTCGTGATTATCCTGAGAGGAAAACCCGGCTTGTGGGTCTTTATCTGAGGAAAAATACAAGGGGGTTGGTGGTCGACTTTCAAATATTTTTCGAAAAAGTCCGGTGTAATTTTGACCTTGGTAACAAGCACTTTAAGGAATTTTTTACCAAGAAATCAATGGCGTACCAATGAGAAGCCCACTTTCAACTTTATTCTGTGACATAGTCCTGAATGCAGTCGACAATAAATTGGTTGAAAAATTTCCACAAATTAAGTATTACAAGCATTACATCGACGATAGTTTAGCACTTCTACCAACACAACTTAAGTTATTAATCCTCGATTTGTTCAACAGCATCACTAAATCACTCACTTACACTATGGAGGTGTCTAAAACCAATGCCATTCCATGTTTAGATATAAACGTCATTATTAACCATATTAACCTAATCGAATTCACATATTTCAGAAAAAGAATGCAGTCGACTCGCACGCTGCATTGCAACTCCTATGTTGATGCCCACTACAAAAGTAATGTAGTAATAAATGAAGTCAAACGTGTTATCTCACACCAGTAATGCTGACTTATTATAGCATGGATTTCAACATATCTTGCAAAAGTATGTTGAGAATGGGTTCCCACTTGGGTACGTTGACAAATTAAATTCAAAAGCTTTGACCCCCAAAACGGCCCCCCTCCCCCCTACGAGTTTTATTGCTCTGCTTCACTTCAAAGGCATCTCTGAAGTCCTTAAGAAAAAACATAACATCAATAACATCTGACTTGTTTCAAACAGCCACCAAAATATTAAGCAGCTGACCATGCAACACGAAGATAAAAACAATAACAAATCAAACGACATGTTTTCTACACGCAATACTGTTTATCGAATACCCTGTACGGAGCCAACCTGTACTGCTACATATGTAGGACAATCCCTTCAAAAACTTAAGGAACGTATAGCAGACCATAAATCAAACTTCAAGTTAAAAGTCGAATCCAACTCTTTAGTGCAACACTGACTTTTAACGGTCAAGTCTCCTGACAAATACGCAACAGGCCACACCCCCGACTTCGACAAGGTCCAAATCTTGTTTCGAGAAAAACATGCTAGGGAACGCATTAATCTTGAAACGCTTGTCATCCATACACATACACCACTTGCACATAACCACTTAGTGCCAGATAATAAATTTCTAAAAGAATACTTTCCTGTAATTAAAACTCTTAAACTCGACTGTTTTGCCAGGCATATCGTAAAACCCACATAACGAATGCATCACACCTTTGAAACATGTGACCCTGATTTGCATACACCTTGCCTTGTGCGGCGTGGCATCCCAAAAGAGCAGGTGGGTCGTTGCTTTTCGGCAGCCATTTCTGCCTCTTTTGAGGGAAGAAATTGGTGGTTTTTACCCGTTTTAAATTACTGTTTTATGCTTTTAACGTAGGATGACTTAGTGGCTTTAGCCATGTTTTAATTTTATGGCTAACCTGATGACGAAAATTGAAAATTTTCGAAACGTTGTTTGTATTTTTATGTAGCACTGCTTGGTTTGCCTTTACACAATATGTTACTGTGCTTTTTACTCCATGGCTGCATCAGTCAAATAGTAGCACTCTGTATGTTCAGTTTATAAAAGCAAAGGTACTGTTTGATTTTGCTTAACTCGTCAACGTGGAGCAATGCTGCCCATTTATCAGTTATTATTACATGGGTCAGACGGGTGAGCAGCTACCTTTTTCTGTGGCTGTTACACTCAATGCAGCCAATGCACTCAATGTAGTATTTTGAGCTCCTTAAGGCATATTTTATTACCATTTCTAAAACGTTTCGAAGGTACTTTGAGCATAAATCTCAAAGGTGGGCATTAACGTAGGTAGGGATGTTTTAGGAGGGTGTAAATTTAAAGGTTGAATTAATGGATTATAAGAACCTAAACATGATATAGGACACAATATTGGCTGAAAATACTACGTGGAAGTGGGGTGAAACACAACAATTCAAATGAAAACCAATCTAAAAATGGAACCTGTTTTGGATTATGAAGAATATATAAACTTCATACATTCGTGTGGTAGCACCTTTCGTTCCTAATTTTCAAGGTATTAGCCCTAACCAAATTGTTGCAAATGTTTTTTATCCCTGCTATATTTATTTCTGTTTTTGGAAAACAAGTGTTTGATTTCACAATACCTTCACCGGACAATTACACTATTGATGAAGTCAGTTCTGATGTGCTGCATGTAATAAGTGGAATTCTACAGCGTTCAATTCTTGGACCCTACGTACTTGTCATTTATCTCGATGATCTTTTTACCTGCACCAAAATCTGTTATGACTACAAATTGCGGATGACATTATGAGTCACGCTCCTGTCGTTGATACAACGCTCCTGCTGATGATGCGGATACTCGTTCTCTTCAACTAGAAATTTATTGATTGATAGACTGATCCCTAACTTGGCAATTACTTTACTTTTATTTGTAAATAATTTTTTTGGGTTTCCACATTAGAAATCCTCTTTAATCCTCACACTTTCTATCTTGAGAATGAAGCATTTACTTCTATGGACACAGTTAGTAGTGCTGGAGTTAGGCTGAACTTAGACCTATGTTACACGATGGATTGCAACCATATTGTTGTAAATGTATTCCACTGCTTCCATATAATATTACGTGCGTTTATTCCTGGGAACATTAGAGTCATTGTAAGGGCTTTTAAATGCTATGTTTTGTCATTTCTTGAATCTGCTTGCGAGGTGTGGTCTTCCAACCTACCTAAGGATATTGACCACGTTGTATCTGTTAAACGGTGGTTTACTAAATCTCTTCCTGGGTCTTCATGGCTGATACATCTTCACGTAGCGTCCCTTGAGCTACGTAGGTTGAGGGCTGACTCAATTAATATTGACTTGTAATATTGTGATAGGTTCCATTACTGTCAAAGTGCTACTATTTGAACTTTCAATGATGAACTATTATACAAGGAGCATTGTTATTGGAGTGGAGCGAGGCCATAATAAATAAACTGGGAACTGGGATTCGGTAGTGGTAATTGGGATTGGGATTTGGTATTGGCCTGTGTTGTTTAATGATCGGCTTGTGATCAGCGCGGGTGGAAAAAAGCTGATCGTCCCAGCCTTCATAGTTTGTCATGTCGAAGGTAAACTCCAATGCGGCCAAAATTCAAATTGTGGAAAATGCAAGGAAAATATATACGTATACAGAAAAACTAGTAAAATTCATAATTATTCCGTATTCATCAGGAGAATAATAAATGTGCTTGCTTCCATGTTAATTTTCCTGCAGTACTAGTTCGAAACATGAAGAAAAAGCCCAATTTTACCTGGGGGAGGTCAAAATTGGTTTCTATTGCCTAAGGAAAATATACACTAGGCTACCTGTAAATTTAATTGCATTCAGTTCCTGAGTGCTCGTTACCCTGGAGGATTTTAAACTCTCTTGATACGCCCAGCTCAGACACCCACCTGCGCATGTGCGGGTCCAGCACGTGCAGGCCCTCCATAAATAGAGCTACGGCGTCAGCCAGCTATCTACTTTTCCTCACGATATGTCAGCCATGATGGTGACTCGAGAGGGGAGGTTGGGTGGGTATTTACAGGTAGTGTATATTTTCCTTAGGCAATAGAAACCAATTTTGACCTCCCCCCAGGTAAAATTTGGCTTTCTAATTTCCGGTTGGAAAATATCCATTACCTGTAAATTTAATTACATTTACAGCAGACCTCGTCAATATAGGTGGCGGGCACCATCATGACGGGCCCCCAAGGATGTGAGCTGGGTCCCCAGTGACAGAGTTGTGGTTGATTGGTTGCAGGCGCAACATTCTCTGGTCACGGCCGACTTTCTGCGCAAGGCAGTCGGAGTGAGGAGGGAACTTTCAATAGCCAAAGCGAGTTGGTGAGGAAGTTCAGGCGAGTTTTCCAGATTCCACGACTTGATTGGTTTTCGGTTGATGTTTAATGATTTGGCAGAATTATTGTAGTAGAAGTTCAAAGCATGTCAATGATTGTGGCCGTTAGGTTCTTGAAGTATATAGTACATTGGTGTTGAGGTTTATTGTTGAGAATTCGAGCTTTAGAGGGGTGAAGAAGCGGCAGACCATTGTGAATTCAGAATCAATTGATATAGATGCTCAGAAGCGAGAGAGGGTGTTCAAGGAATAGTGCACCAGCTGTGGATGGGTGCTTTGATTAGGAGCAGTCAAGTAGATTGAGGGGATTGTGAGTTTCCGATGATGGATGAAGCGTGAGAAGGGCTTGAGTGATTGAATGATGTGTGAAATGTTGCAGAGTTGACGAAAGGTCCATGAAATGTTGTTCCCCAGAGTCATTGAGATTGGAGCAGCAAGATTGGGAAGTGAACGTTAGAATGTGGGTGGACCAAGGGTAAACCTTGAAGGGCAGCATGTGAAGGGGGGCGAGTGCCGAGGACACTGTCATGAGTGTGAAGTTGTGAAGATAAGGATCAAGGCCGAGTTGGATGCAGAGTTGAGAATGTCGTTGAGGTCCAGTTTGACTCGGTGGAAATGCGATGCTGCCAGACTATTGGGTGTGAGACCGTTAGTGGCAATGAGTGATGCGAATTGATGATGAACCGCTGGTTGTAGTTTGGAAAATTCTGGTTGTAAGTTGGCGAGGGCATCCAAGCAGATCAGTGTAGGTTAAGGAGCCGTGTGACGTGAGTCAAGGTGACAAGGTGATTCGTCATGATTGACAGATTGAAGAGTCAACAAAAATATTGGATAAGTGGAATTCCCAAAGATTTGGAATGAGCGAGACTTAACCAAAGGAATGTGAGGCGTAAGGCCGAGTGATTAAAAACATTAGCCGGCCGGAATTCCTCCAAGAGACCAGATCGTGGAAGGTGAGCAAGAAATGGGAGTCTAGTTTAGCTTTGTCATCCATGATCAAGTTTGGTTTAATACTGATTTAACACGTTATAATGTTTGGGTGCCAGCCCTGGCTGACCCGTGACGGAGGATTTCACACGTAATAATGTTTTCTGGGTGAAAGCGAGCTGGCCAGGGCTGACGCGTGCCCGAATGGCCCGCCTTTCCAGCCGAGCCCTGGCTGGCCCTGGCCAGCGCGGCTTATTTTTAACGTGTTAAATTTGAAGCGAGCCCTCCCGCGCTCGTAGCCTTGCAGTGCAGCCCACCAGCCTACATGTCAACAGACAAAACGACAAACACTAAAAAAAGAAATTGTTAGTAAAAAAAAAATTCAGTATTGCATATCAGCAAGTTAAAAGGTTCATGATGCATCGCACCGATCAATATTCTATCAGCGTTTACAATAATTACTGGCAGTGTTTTTTCCCTAAATGATATAATTTTTCCAGTTTTATTTCCTTTGCAAATTTCGCGCCATTAAAAGGATTTGTTTGGGTGTATCCAAAAGAAAAACTGCACTACAAGGAAAAGATTAGAACACCAGTAGTTTTTTTTTATTTTTTTATTTTGAGCAAAATAAAATAAAATACTAACCTACATCAAAGAGCCATGTTTCAGAGAGAGCGAAGTTATGTTGTCATAATAACAAACTGTTGCAGAATGAAGACATGACATCATATTTTTAAAATAAAGAGAAAATAATACGTCGAAATAAAGTTGACACGATCCATATCCATTTTTCTGTTCTAGAACGTTAGACTGCCCCAACGAAGGACTCGAACCGTCAATCTTTGGATATGTTTATAGATTAACACTACAATCGCCGAACTACACCACCAAGATTTAACTATTGGAGCGTCGGTATCGGTATCCAAAGGACACCGGTTTTGACAATAGTTCCAAAGGGCAACAGAAATGGGTTTCACACCCGTATTGAAAAAAAAACATTAGCCTGCATTTAATAACGCAAGAAATAAAATCAAGAACCAGCTGGTAGATTAGTATTTAACAATGAACGGAAAGGTGTTACCAATAACACAAGTTTTTGGTTTTTTTTAAATGCGTTTATAGCCTATTAAAAAAAATATGGAGAAAAGACGAAAGAAAAAGTCTGAGGAAAAAATCGGGGGGGGGGGCGCGGGGGGTAAAAAACAAAAAAAAGGGTTGGTTTTTTTTTTTTTTTTCATATTGTTATATATAGAGTAGATGGTTAGATTAATTGTCTTCGGCTCGAATTTCACCAAGCAGGGTGGGGAGTTCCTCAAGAGACTTTTATAATATTTTTTACCGTGGCTTTCCCCCCCCCCCCCCTATATTCATGGAGAAGATAATAATAATAATAATAATAATTTATTACAGATGTACCCGAAGCTTTTAGTAAGCTTGTATGGGTTACATTGGACAATACAACAAAAACTTACAAAAATACACTGTACAAATATTTACAATTTCCAAACAAAATACAGAATTATTTAACATAATTTATACAATTTTAGAAAAAAGATGAGTAAATAAAGCATAGTATTAAGTAAATAACGACATATCAACAACAATGACCAGGTAACATTTTTAGTAAACGGTTGTTTATCATTAATATATTAATATTGATTTTACTCAAAGATTTCAACAATTTTTTTTTTTTTTAGTTGTTAATTAACCACTCCTTAACTTTCTTTTTTATTTGACCATATCCGGTTAGCTCAGTTAACTCAACTGGTAATTGATTAAAAATCATTGGGATATAATAATTTTTTGATTTCATCCCATAGTTATTTTTAACTAATGGGATTTCGTATCTTATTGTTTTTTCTCTTAAATAGGACCTTTTTGCAGCATCCTGTACCTTACAATTATTCTTGTAGTAGTTATTTACAATAATTACAAAATTTCTCAATTTTGATACAGTTAGTATGTTGTATTTAGTAAATAACGTTTTAGTCGATTTATATGTATCATCTTTTTTAAATAATAACTTCACTAATTTATTTTGTATTTTTTGTAGTCGATCTAATAAATAAGTTGGAGCAAATCCATAAACCTCTATTCCATATCTAATGTTACTAGTAACTAATGCATCAAATATCATCTGTTTATGTTTATTGTTCAAAATATACTTTATCTTGTAAAATACAGGTAATAGTTGCCTGAGTTTCTTTATCAATGCATTTATATGACTTTTAAATTTCCAAAATTGATCAATCTCCAATCCTAAGTATTTAGCTTCTGTTGCCTCTTTCACCAGAACACAGGTATTATTACAGTTACTTAAGTATTGGCATTGTTCAGTATGAATGTAAAGATATCGAGATTCGTATTTTCTGTGTGGTGAACTTAGCTTAATGGAAGTTGTCTTTGCATCATTTATGAACACGTCATTATGAAGGAACCAAATATTTAAATTGTTAAAGTCTGATTGTAAGTTTTCCTCCATAATATTTTTATTTTGGTGAATCGACATCAACATAATATCATCTGCAAATAACGTAATCTCACAATTTTTAACGCAATTTACCACATCATTTATATAAATATTAAATAAAAGAGGTCCTAGCACAGAACCCTGTGGTATACCGTACAGTACTGTTTCAGTCTCACTTTGATGACCCCCTATTTTAGTACATGCTTTACGATCTGTGAGGTAGCTTGTTAATATGCTGCTACATTTCCCTCTCAAACCATAGGCCTCGCACTTTTTAATTAATTTTGTATGGTCAATGGTATCAAATGCTTTGTGTAAGTCAATTAATACAATCTTAGTGTAGTTACCATTGTTTAGTGATTTAGTTATAACATCGTTCACACTACTTAAAGCATCCACTGCACCTTTGTTCCGTCTGAAACCAAACTGTTGTTTAATAATTATATTATGTTTATTTAAAAATCCTAATATTTGCTTATGAAAATATTTTTCAATTATTTTGTCTATGTTAGATAGTAATGAGATTGGTCTATAATTATCGAGATTTTTTTTACTTCCTTTTTTGTGGACAGGCCGGATTACTTGCACTTTTAATTCCTCAGGCCAAATCTCGCTACAAAGATGGTGTACTAATCTTCGTATTTAATTTTTTTTTCCAATTCTTGGCTATTTTAAATATTATAACACATTTCAGCGACGTCAGTTTGACATTAATGTCGAGCTTCACCTGAAAACACGCAATACGAGAAGTGAAGCCGACTCACTGCTCCTACACTCCTGTTCAATATTTTTCGACAGACGGTTCTCTCTAGCGAGCGCGGTCGGCTTGCAAGCATTTATCACGTGTGAAATCAAAGCGTGCCTGGAGCTCGGCATGAGGGCTGACCACGGCTGGCGCCAGCCCGGGTTGGCCAGGGCTGACCCGCGACGAATTATTACGTGTGAAAACAGTATTAGTGATGGGGGAGTCGTGAAGAAAATTCAGCTTCATCATGATGCAGCTGGCGGTTGGTGATGAAGACGGATTTTTCCATGAGATTGAAAGAGTCGTGAGACCATGGCGGTCACAGTGGTGTGGTGTGATGGACTGGGGGACCGTGAAAGACCATCATGATTCGATTGGTGACTGTTAGCTATAGTGACAATGTGTGAGTGTTGACAGATAATGAATGTATGGTCAACTAGAATGGAGTTCGGGGCGAACGTCTGCGACGGGAGCTTGTGGGATGGAGACGTTGCAGGATTTCATCCAAAACATGTGAGTGAACATTCATTCAGAAAGGGACGGCAATAAGAAGAAGACCTTCCCTACATGAAATCGAGCCGAGGTGGTGTGAGGGAGGTGAGATGGAACGAAGTAAGGGCAATCATGTGAAGTCTAACGCAGTGGTTCCAAGAAACGAGGCAGAAGCAAGGTGTAGTTACAGGGTTGGCGTTGCATCGATATGTTGTGTGGTTAGCTCACAAGCTTCGAGGGCAGTGCCAGGAGGTTGTTGTCCCGGTGAAGATGGTTGATTGATCGAGTAGGCCGGATTAGCAGAGAGAGGGGTGGATGTCAGCAGCACTCGGTTACCCCCGGCGGACGAACGATCGAGTCCAAACGGGCCCAAAGCAATGTGACTTCAGAGGACGGACGATAGCCGGTGTATTCAGCATAGTTTGCTGTGGACAGCTTCGATGCTTGAACAAAATGCAACGAGTGGCGGAGAGCATGGTGGTTACCGGCGGAGGGCTCGTAGATGATGATCAGGCCAGTGGCTATGAGCAGTAGGCGGACGACGAATGGGCGTGCGGGTGGCAATGGTCTTTAAGGTCGGCCGAGTGAATGGTAAAAGGGTGCACGAACGCAATGAGCTTGAGCGGTAGCAGGCTAGCGAATGATGAGCGCAACCACGAACGAAGATGGGTGGGCCTGAGTGGTGAAAAGCTGACGGATGTAGAACAGGACAGGTCAAGGATGTAAGAGCGAACAAAGAACGGGAGCATGGGCGTAAAAGGGCTTGAATGGTGAGCAGGGTGCCACAGAACGCAAGGTAACGACGAACGTCCAGTTGGCTGGTTACGGGAGAAGAGGCATGTTGAAGATGAAAGCCGGCAAACAAAGCCGGCGTGTCGTGACGAGTGGCTAGACTGGCTAACAATGAGTGATGCCATGAGCTTCAATAAACGTGAAAGACGAGCAGGAACGACGAACGATGCATGATCTTCAAAGAACGGCCAGCACTGCATGAGAACGACGAACGGCGTGGTTGAGCTTCAAAGATTCCCATGACGAACGTGAACGTGAACGAGAAGGAATGGCAGACAACAGGAACAAGTGGGTGTGACGATAAGGCATGAACGGTGGCCGGACCAGTGACGGAAGAGGCGTCTCAGCAGTAGATCATCTGGTTGGCCTGCAACGGCGAGTGGGTGCATGTTGATGAGAGGCCTGCGGGCGACGAACGGGCTGTGAGCAGCGAACGGCTTGAAAGACAGTCGGGCCCGAGCAGAGATTCTTCAGGTAAGCTGCGAGAGGTGAATCAATGAAGAGGAACAGTGACAGATCCAGTGAACGCATCACTTGCTTGACTGTTGTGAACGGGACATCTGGAATGATGAGAACCTGTGTTCAGCAGGACGTCGAAGAGCATGATGAGCGTGATGGGCTGGAAGGCCGAGATAGGAGAAGTCTCCTGGGAGAGGACTGCGTGGGCGGTATCCACTATGAGGTGAGCGGTGCAGCCATAGTAGCCCCGATGTGTCGGAGTTGAGTGGTTGACAATCGGGTGAACGAACGAAGAAGGAAGTGTTTGACTTGTGGAAGTCATCATTTTTGAGGAGGTATACCTTCCTGAGGGGATGACCTGAAAAAGAAAGAACCTTGAACCTTGAACGGGTGAGGAACGGGCGAGAACGAACGGGAGTCCTCTTGGTGTAGTGGGCGAACGGGCAATGGTCGCCCGGTGCCAAGTTTGACGCAGCGACGGCATGTACGGCGGCGGCGGCAAACGTCGAGCCCATGGTCGGCGAACGAAAGTCTCCTGCCGGTTGATGAAACAGGATGGCGGCGATAGAGCAAGCGAACGACGGCTGCGAGAAGTGATTGTAAAAGCAGCAGCAGAGACAGCAGCATGGATGACGTTGATTGCAGGGCGAATGGTGCAGTAAACGGTAGCGAACGATGCTACGAAAGGCAGACACATCTTTTTAAACAAAAGAATCCTTTGTTGATAGAAGATCACAACGAACGAACGGATGAATTCATCGTGTAGCGCAGTTCTGCGAACGAGAATGACGAACGGGAACGACGAACAACGGACGACGAACGGGAACGACGAACGGAAGACCTTTTCATGTAGTGGCAGGTCTTGCGAACGGGAACGACGAACGGGAATGACGAATGACGAACGGGAAAGACGAATGACGAACGGAAGACTTCTTCAAGCAGGGCAGGTCTTGCGGCAGTCAAAACATTACAAGATGCACGAGGGATGAGTGACGGGAATCAGTTTCCGAGTGGCCGGTGGAACAACGATGCAAGGAGCATAATAGCAGTGGCGAACGAGAATGAGCGGCAGTCTCCTTACCTAGCAGGTGAACGTCGAATGATGAAGAGTCGAACGGGAACGAACGGGAACGAACGGGAGTCTTCCTTGTGTAGCAGGTGAACGGCGAACGACGAACGATGAATGCTTCACTTGCTTGGGCCTCTGCACTGGACTGAGAACGACGAACGACGAACGGAAGTCCTCTTCATGAAGTGGCGGGTCTTGCGAACGGGAACGACGAACGGGAATGACGAATGACGAACGACGAACGACGAACGGAAGGCCTCTACATGTAATGGCGGTTGGACTACGAACGGGAGCGACGGTAGTGATGTTGATGCGATGGCCGTTGGGGCTTGCGTTGAGCTTCAAGACCGACGAACGATGTGGTGTTCACGAGCGGCGAACGGGAATGACGACCAATGACAACTTTGTAAGGTCGGCAGACCGCAAGCGGGAGACACACAGTGCGGTGAGCAGCAAGGACCGCTGAACGGCGACAGGAGCGGCGGGCGGTGCGATGAGCTTCAAAAACCGGCGAACGAGAACGACGAATGATGCGATGGGCTTCAAAGATCGGCGAACGGCGAACGACGAACGAAAACCAAGATGGTGGGTAACGGAGCGAAGCAACCGTGACAGTTGCGTGGGGGAAAAGAGATGGCTGGCTGACGCCGTAGCTCTATTTATGGAGGGCCTGCGCAAGTGCGCATGCTGCATTATTTTACAGTGACACAAGCAGCCTGTAGCTCAGCCGACCTTGTGTGAAAAAGGTTATGTTAATGTGCAGAATTATGTTTGCAAATTAGTTCTATGGCGAGCAAAAAATGCCGATCCGCCATCTTTATTTTGTGGATGCTGGCAAAAATCACCTTAGTGAGCCGATGCTTCAGCATAGACGCCGCACTGAGGGATCGGGAAACTCAGCGTGCGTTCAGGAATGTTTTGATTAGCTGGTAGGTGAGTTCAGGATAGCTATAGACAGACGGTCAGCCAAGTCCCATTCTACATTGTGATTAATTGCTAAGCCAAACTTCACAAAAAAAAACTTGTTTCTGTTTATAGTTCGTTGTTACGACTTTTTTTTCTATACGAACATCTTCTGTAGCCAAATTCGTTCTGTGATGGGCGAGAACCCTCGATTACATGTTATTTGTATAGACTAATCATCTCTTTGAAAATGGGAACAATGTGAACGGCTTGAAAATGCTTTAAAACGTTAAGTGTGACTCTGTAAAAAGTCAACTTTTCAGTATATCCTGTGGTGTAAGTAAGTACATGTCTTTGCCGTCCATTTGTGTTCTCTACCATGAGAAGATGCTGCCAAAAGAAACCATTAGCCACACAAAAGTATCTCACTCACACTCCAGCCTATACAAAACGAGTGTGAGGCGCGATCCACGTTTCAACCCACAGCCAGCGGCTCGCAATTGTCTTTATGACACATGCTCAGCGTAGAAAATAACAAGACCAGTGTGCACCTTGCCGATATTACATATCCGGTAGGTGTACAAGCGCTCACGTCTGGGACCATAGGCCAAGCAAGCAGAACAGCTTTGGAACCAGGCAGCCTGTGTTATTTCTCGCTCGCGGCTATGTAAATTTGAAGGGTCATGTGACAAGGGTGATGTTGCTGTTTCTGGTGTCGCAGTAAATTCCAATCAAAACGTCAAAGCTTCAGAAAAGACAAAAATAAAATTAGTTGTAAAAAAATTCTTACGTACCTAGGAGGCAACCAAGCCAGTTGTATAATAAATATTTTCCCCTTTTTTATACTGCATTTAATTTTTTTCATTTAAAGTTTGGTAACGTTCTAAATCTATAAATCGATGATTCTAAACCAATAAAACGATGTCAGGAGAATTTCCTTCCGTTTTATTCTGCCTTTCCGTGCTGACTTAAAGGTAGCAAAGGATCGAACTAGGGATGCCTTTGAAAATTGACCTATGTAACTCAAGTTGCGAAGAAACACGCTGTTGCGTAGGTCATACGAGGTGTCGCTTCATAATCCCCTGGTCTAGTTTAAGTTTAGACGAGTGTCTGTATATATAGCATTTTAATTACGCTTCAGGCAGTAATCTAGACGACCTAACAACCATGGTCTCTGAGCTTGCTTCCTGAGAGTAACTGGGGGTACAAGGTGCTAAAACTGCAAACGAACCGACTATCGACCAATCAGAAATAAGACAGAAATAATCGGAGGCTTTTGCATTTATTTGCAATTATTCGCTGTGTCTGGTGGATAGGTTTATGTTGTGTTCGGTGCAGGGTGGAAGAAGGTTCCGTGTTATAATTCTATAAATAAGTTTCAGTAATTCGTGATTAAATCTTCAATGTATCTTAACAGCAAATCCGTAGAGGAATCTAAGAGGAAGTTGAAAATATTTACAAAAAAATATAATTTACTCAAGCAACAGAAACATAATCTTAAATAAGATAAAACAAACTAATTCCAACTCGAACTTTAAAACTGAATGGATCTCCTCACTAAAATCAATAGGATGAATAAACTTTGGTTGACCCTCTAAACCCAATTAATACCCCAACATACCAGCTTGAGGCATAAAGATTAGCAAAGTTACAGATATCGAAAAAATATGAATGATCATGCCAAAATTATAAAAAAATTGAAGACAATTTGTGGAAAATCAAAAAGAAAATTTAAACCTAGTTGAACAAATTTAAAAAAAATTCCCTGAGCAAGATACAATTACACGTGTAACAATTTTCCACACTGCTACCGACCAGAGGTACCAAACTAAAAATGAACAAAACAAATAAAGAAAAACAAACAAAAAAAACAAGAAAAAATGTTGTCTAGATAATAGCCAACTGTCATACTACACAGTTTTTTTAACCAAACTTTACGATATCTTATTGAACATTAACAAAACGATTAAAAAAATCTTGCAGCCATGATGGGTTCTCTATGGACTACGTTTTTCAATCAAATGAACAAACTGTAAATGTCATGATCACACTAATTTCTGCTATTATTGAAACCAAAATATGTCCATCGAACTTTAAAAAGCAAGTTCTTAGATAAATTTATACAGAGGACGAAAATTATTTGTAATTATTCGAAACTGATGTCCAAAAACCAGAAAGGCATAATCACAGCACCAGTTAACAAAACAACTCATGTCCACCCAAAATTCAGTAGCTAAAATATTACAAAATTCAGAAGTAATTCACCAAAACGTTACAATCAAAAACTTAAAGGGCAATTACATAATTTTTGACATGCATGTTTTACTTTTGGATCACTTACACAATAACTAAACACAAGAATTACTGTAAGGATAGGTTACATACGTCCGATACAACAATTGAATTACTGCATCACCAAAACACGATACGTAGACTGCCATTGTGTTGCTAGAATGAACAGAAATTAATGCCGACAGAAGTAGGGTAAAATACGATATTAAGTAAGCTGTATACCCCTACTTTCCCTCACCTGATAAAAGTGGGGGTAATGATGCACTTCCGCTCACCTGATTAAAGTGCGTAGTTTCTGTCGCACATTTCTTACGAAAAGCAACGGCTTTTTTCCTCTTATTAGCCACTATTTTTTCTTCTTCACTTCGTCTCGGTATTTCACGGGTCGATTCCTCTTCGTCTTTCACCAGCGCAGCCCACTCTTCAGCTTCTTCATCCTCCTTCGGATCATGTACAAAATCATGCGGTGTGCCTGTTCTGTAGTGACCGTGGGCTAACGTATGTATTCCATCGTCCAACATGAATTTCTTATCGTCGTAGGGAGATACGGATGATTTTAAAATTTCAACCGTGGCAAGCTGATGATCCTTACTTTGAATGCTCTTCCACGTGGATTTCGACGATGTTTTCGAAAATAATGCTTTTTTGTAGTCTTCGTGGCACAAATTTTTTTGGATAAATGCTTTACTAATACTTTTAGCCTTTCTAACGCTATCTTCCCTGACTAAAAACGAGTACATTTTTGCTTTGAAACCTACAAATTCTTTCACCGGGATGCTGGCAGTCTCATCTTTCATTTTCCCCAGGACGTGTTTGTTTTTAACGCTGTATAGAGAATGTGACGGATCGTAATTGCTGGTGTCGAATCTATCTAGCTCACTTTCCATATCCCAATAAAAATCGTCAGTCTCTACCTCGTAGAACAGGCTGTCGGTGTCTGTGAAAAGTAAACGCGAGCTGTTTCCGTGTTTTGGATGCATAAACTCATAGTGAAATTCGTACATCGTAAGTTTAGAAAGTTCGAGGATGCAGAAATCGAGTAAGTCGGTAAGTCGCACTTGACGTTGCAAAGCTTTAAGTTTACCTGTACGAGATTTTTGTTGAAGATTTTGAAGGAATCCGCGAGTGGTAGAGTGCTGTACTTGATTGATTTTATTGGATCGGTGGTCAATTTAACGGATAAACGCTCTGATTTGTTTTCCATCTTTTTTCCGAATACCGAATTATTTTTCGATTTGAAAAAGTCTTTTTCAAACGTCATCGTAGCTAGTTGACGCTTCTCTGTGTTAAAGTCTATGTAGGATTTTAGCCATTGCTTCTGACAAAATATTAGAATTCTGCAGATGCCTTTCAAAATTAAACCGTGCTTCAATTAGAATTGTCAATTCCTGTAATGAACTATGTAGTTTCTCTTCGGGAGCAGGTTTGTCATCAGTTTGAAAGTAAAAACGATCTTCTTGTTTCCTACCACTTCTTTCATAAATGGAGACACGAGTTTTGGCATTATTTTAAACTTTTCCGGTGCTAAAGGATAATCGTGGTGATTTTCGTGTAGCTCGGGCGGATAGTCCAAGTCCACTTCCAACATATAGCCACATTCCGAATTTTTTTCGACCGACGCCAAGCGAAATTTGAGAATTTCTTTCCTTGTCAGCCAGCTAAATCGATCGTAGGGAAGGAATTCCGTCATGGCTAGCCCGTTTAAGTTGTTGACATCCAAATCTACTAGATACAGACTAGGTAAATTGTCGTCGTAAGTATCTGGTAGATATTTGTTATTGGCGATCGAATGCCTTTTTGACACAAAAGTTGTTCCACCTTTGATACCGGAAGTTTTAAAGTTATGCTTTCCTCCATGTGTAAACAGTTCTAGTTCGACTTTGGTTTTTTTCAACGCAGGGCTGACCACAACTAAACCCCAGTGTGGATACGTAGTAGCAAGGATCTATGCCGTCATTGACCGAGCAAGTTTCCCTGAAAGTTTGAAAAATGTCAGCTAGAAGATATACGTCGATCATCTGATATACGAGATGATAATTTTTAAAAACCTTCTCCTTCAGCGACTTCCAAACTGACGTTGCGTGATTGTACTCCGTGTCGGTGATGCCTTCGCCTCCTAAAGAGGAGAAGAACGCCTCTTTAGGAGGTAATTCCTGGTCTTCAAACACATCCATAGACTGCACGTACTCGTATGGGTAGTGGCCTTTTTGCGTCCATAAATCCAAGATTTTCTCCTTTTTCACTCCTTGTGGAGAACCAGTCTAACGAATCGAGAACAGTTTTTAAGATGGGGAAGGGTCGATCTTTCTTGTGGTTTTTAGCCAAAGTTTCAAGCAAGGAAATAGGAAACTATAACTGTCTAAAAACCATAACCTTATCGAAAGGTCCTTTCCACTGAAGGAAAAGTACTGCGTAATGGTTATACTCATAAAACGCTCGGTGTTTCTAGCAAGAACGTCTACACCCAAAGGGAAGTTTTCCGTCGCAGAAAACAGTAGATGCATATCGTAGCCTTCCAAGTTATGGAAGATGACCGGGATAGTATTTATTGTCCTAGCCTCCAGATTGCATTTTACGTGAGAAGCACCTCTGATCTTTCCCGTGAAGTGGCAGTGATCTCTCACTTTATCAGAAATGATGACTTTGTTGCAGTAGTAACAAGTATCGGTTTCCGAGAACCGAATTTCATCGTCGGCAGTCATCATCAGACGTTTTGGTTATGCGATAATCGTGGCAAACTTTTGAATTTCGTCATTCATACATTCGTAAAACTTATCCACCGTGTCCTCGCCGAGGTAGAATTTTTGACTCACGATTTCATTTTCTGGACCAACAACAACATAGCCAAAACTAGTAGGCAAATGCAAACTGACTTTAGTAGACGAACTCGAGGAGGGATCGGCTGTACTAGTTTGCACGGGTCTGAGCATACATTCGAAATCTGCATAAATTACCCAAAGATGAGGATTGCGTCTATCGTAGTAGATGAATTTTAACGTGTTATCGCCGGATGGTAGGAAAGTGAGTACTTGCGCCCTATTCTATCTCACACATTTACTGGTGTGTTCCATCATGAATTGTTCTTTACCAAAGGCCGCGAAGCAGTTAGACAGTAAAATTTCCTGTTACTACCAACACCTCGAAATCAGAGTACCCTATCAATATCAAGGGTGGAGCAGTAATGAGTATTTCCTTTTTCGTCGGCTATAAGTAACAGGTCAATTAGTTCTCCGTCCATGTTTTTGTTCACTCTCACCGGGTGTAACCCTATCGATCCCTTGTCCCTTGTAAGAAATTACGTTAATGGACAAATTGTTGACTCGTTCGAAGGAATCAATTTGCCGTAGGCTCACGTGGAACGTCAACATGGAATGGTCTACGGTATTCAAAAATGGTTCGTTATATTTAACCTCGGTTTCGTAGCACTTCATTTTAGTGGCTAAAACTGAATACAGAAAGCACTTTTCGTCAGAATTTTCCACATTCACTATAACGTTGCTTTTCTTGCATAATGCACTCAGCAAGGGTAAGAAAGAACTAGGGCAAAAAGGATCGATTTTTGCCACTCTTACGGTTAAACCCCAAACATTTAAAAAGCGCCAACCACTACCTTTTTCCTCGAAAGTTTCGACGGACTGTTGTATTTTTTTGCAAGCATCTTCCAAGATTTCCGACACGTCAGATTCATTGTAAATAGCTGTATAGAGAGACCAGAAATAGGCTCGCACTGTGTTGGAATCCCTGCTAAAATCTACTTCTAAACACAGTTGAAATTTACAATTGGTCAGTTGATCCAAGCAAGTCGTAATAAGAAATTTGAGCGGACAATACAGTAAATTGAGCGCTAGGGATGAATCGAGATATTCAATTTTACAGAAATAAATTCGATGCGTATCATCATGCACCAACTTACAAGTTAGTTCACCTTCAATATCTTTGAACTCGTTTTCGAAGAGTAAACACTCCGGTCGTAGATCGGAGTGATGGTTAGGAAGATGATGGATCAGTTCTTGTCGAGTTGTATAGATATTTCCACAATACGTAAACGTGAACAATGATTTTGAATTCATTTTCTTTTTTCTCGAAAGAAAACTTTTCGTTCTTTTTATTATATAAAGAAAACAATTTTTCATGTTCCCTTGCTTTCCTAGATGTGTCTAAGAAATATGTGGAAAAATTTTTTAAATAAAGCTAGCACTTTTCCCCTCCTCCAGATCGACGAAAACGAATAAAAAGGTAGTAAAAGGCGCTTCCCCGACCTCTTCCAGATTGACATCCCATACTTTCCCACCCTCCTCCAGATCGACGAAAACAAATTAAAAGGTAGTCTGAACCTCGCGTGACTGGAAGGTACGTCATTACCCCCACCGGAAGCGACGTAATAGGATCTCCAGATCGATGAAAACGTATAAAAGGTGGCACGTTTCACCCTCCACCATCTTGACGAATAGGATAAAAAAAAAGGGTTTTAAAAGACCTCCATTTAGATGAACCCCCACTTTTCATCAGGTGACCCCATTTTGATCGGAAGTTGCATTGTAGGATGTAGCAACCCTCCTCCAGATCGACGAAAGCCGGAAAATAGGTTGTAACCCTCCTCCAGTTCGATGAAAAATGGAAGGACCCCCCCACTTTTCATCAGGTGAACGGAAGTGCATCATTACCCTCACTTTTATCAGGTGAGGGGAAGTCGCATCGTAGGATGTAGCAAATAGTACTTTTCCACCCTCCTCTAGATCGACGAAAGCCGGGAAAAAGGTAGTGAAAAGTACTTTTCCACCCTCCTCCAGATCAATGAAAAATGGAAGGACGCCATTACCCCCCACTTTTCATCAGGTGAGCGGAAGTGCATCATTACCCCCACTTTTATCAGGTGAGGGAAAGTGGGGGTATATAGCTTACTTAATATCGTATTTTACCCTACTGACAGATGGTTTTTATCAATTTCGACTCACACCCGACTGAGATAGTTCTGTTGGCTGTGAGTAGCTCAAGCGTCCGACTGCCTTAGCTGGCCACTACTGTCGGCCAGCTAAGGCCGTTCAACGCTTGAGTTACTCACAGTCAACAGAGCTATCTCAGTCGGCTATGAGTCGAAATTGATAAGCACCATCTGATGGCATTATTTTCGGAGCATTCCAGCAAAACAATGGCAGTCGCCGTATTGTGTTTTGGTGATGCAGTAATTAAATTGTTGTATCGGACGTACGTAACATATTCTTACCGCAATTCTTATGTTTAGTTATTATAAATTATCAGCCCAAAAAACCGCCAAGTTTCCACCATTGATCGTTTGTGATATCAAAAATGAGTTTCCACTCATCAGACATATAAAGACACAGGATAGTGTGTTGCCACCAAGTCCATTATTGTGGTCTTGGTGTCTGTTTCATTATTGTTGCAAGCTGCACGAAGCAAAATTTTCGTTGGGCAGATAATCCAGTTTGGGTTCGTATTCGAACTAACAACAGCAACAACAAAAACGAATCAATTAATCTGAACAAGGTTAATAAAAACAAAACGGAACAATTTTGACTCCATACTTACAGCTAGAGTGTCGAAAATAACATTCTATTAAAAAACAAATACGAATTCGTTTGAGGTTTAAAGTAAGGTTTAGTATGCTTAGCACAGCCCAACATTCACGCAAGTCCTGATAACTTGGAAACGTGCTGGAAAATAATAATGAAATTGAGTGCTTGGAAAAGTGTTTGAAATCTTGAAAAAAGGTGTAATTGTACTGAAAATCTTTAAACATTATTATGATAAAATTCACTGCGTATGCTGATTCGTCAAAATAACACATTTCCGAACCATTCAAGTTGAAAAAAGTAAATACTCAGCATTCTGCCAAGTTTTAAATTTGTGTAGTATGTCCGATGGGTGAAAACCATGCTCGTTTTTCATATCATAGACATCCAATAAGTGAAACTTGGCAAGATATTTTGTTAGCAATTTATTATTCTGGGTTTACAGAATGCTCATGAAGGATAAGAATTGTAATCATCAACTGTAATCAGACGCAGGTTTATATATTTTAAGATTTCACTAACCTACAATTTGCAATTTTTTTGTTTTTCTCAAGTATGCAATCTTCCTGGCATTGGTAATATCTGTCTATGTTCTCTTCGCATGGGTGAAGTCTTCTGTTGAGAAACTTGTACTGTGAAAAAGTTAGAAATGAATGTTGCTGTCATCGGTGGTCAATTAAATAAACGTATTTCATTGCTTGCTGACAAACCTAAAATCCCAGCCTAACGATAAAGTCAAATGTTTTAACAACAATAGTCACTGAACAGCTTGCTCATTTATTTTCGTCTGCCTAACACTGCATTGATCATGGTTTTGTCTTTATTTCCTTTTATGTATTTTTTTGAAGGGAGGGAGGAATGAAACCACACTTCCGTCCTACCACTCTTTTTAGGAAGACGCCCCAGCATCATAACTCAACTAGAAATAACAAAGTAGAGCATGTTACGTTTTACGTGCTTTTAAAGTTTTATTTAAGTGATAGGAGTCCATTGGATCCCAAAAACAAGCCAATCCGTGAGTCAGTAATTATATTTTCCACTACTCTAAATGTCAGACTATTGTAACTAGTGGCGTTGTCACTTCCACTGCCGACAAAATGGAGCGACTCTGCTTTCTTTGCTGTTTGGCTTCCCTCCTCCAAACATTCATTTTATAATTCAGAATACTCAAATATTCCGTGAAATGAGCATGTAACATAGTTGTAATCCACCCAAAAGAAAAATGGAATTTTCCAAAAAGGGTCAACCTCGAAAGTAGTGACATCGTTCAACCAAGGAAATGCCACCAAGGTAGCTAGCTACTTAGCTAGACACTATCATGAATGAATTATTCCTGCATCTTTCTCTCTCTTAATGGTGGACACCCATCCTTTAACTTTAACTTTTTCTACCCAAGCCGATCATTACATAAAACTGGCCGATACCAAATTTCAATTCCGATTACCGATACCAAATCCCTATAACCAATCACGGTTCCCAATTTACCAAAACTGTAATACTGACACAAGTCTTTATTAAAAAAATACTTTTGAAAGCATTGCGTAGGTAAATCACATGCTTGAATGCACATAATTATTTCAAAAATATTGGTTTAAAACAATATTGCATATGCTAAAATCATCTTAAACACACAAAAAACACAGTAAAATTTTATATTTTGCCCTGGATTTTCTAAACAGTAAGAGACTGCTACTTGGGATTTGGACCATCGGAAAGCTGACGAAAAACCTTCAAAATGGTGTATTCAAAAGTCAAAATCTATGTACGAGAAGTGAAAATATCTTCAATTTGGATTATTACCGATCTGTATGGGTTTTATCTACCGAGCCTGATTTTTACCGATCCTGATTAATGATCCCGGTTTTTACCAATATTAGCAATAATAAAGACTGGGATCGATAATCAGGCTCAGCGCAACAGTTACATAGATTCAAAATCTATGTAACTAAGATCGTAGTTTTTTTGGTTGTTTGTGTGTCCGCAATGGGAAACTCGATAATCCTTGTTCTATTGAGGTCGGCAGTGGGAATTTCGATAATCTATATTATATTGAAGCCCGTAATGGGAATCACCATAATATTTATTCTTTTGTTTATTTGTGGTCTTTCAAACTGAATTGTCTGTATAAGTAATAATTCGAACTGTCGTTTGTTTGTTGTCTTTCAAACTGAATTCTCTGTATAAGCAATGATTCGAACTGTCGTTTGTTTGTTGTCTTTCAAACTGAATTCTCTGTATAAGC